>VDFB02019915.1:0-51388 GCA_007258455.2 Sequoia sempervirens | reverse complement strand
TTATCTTTTATCCAAACAATTAACTTAAATCAAGGTGGGTTCCACCTTCCATGTGGGTGGCCCATGTGCTCCTATTTTGTAGGAGTTCTTCATGGGAATCCCCACAAGTTCTTATCATTTAGAATTAATTACAAATGCCAATTTACATGTCTATTTCATTCGAATTTAATCTCTTTCTAATCCTAGTGTTGGGGAATACTTTCCAAGGACTTAGGAGATACATGAAATATGTTTAGGATTGCAAGTAAATGACATCCTATTCCCAACATTCTCCCACTTGACATTATACATTACAATTATTCTAAACAAGGAATTATTTTTATAAATCAAGTACAGGACTCAAGGCCAATGGCCTTCCTGCACCAAGAGATCTTATCTGTAGGAACTTGTTTCGTAAGATAATTTGCAACATTGATCAAAGTGTCAACTTTCTCAATCAATACCTTCCCACTCTCAACCATTTCTCACACAAAGTGATACTGAACATCAACATGCTTATGAGCATGATACATAGGATTTTTGGCTAAACAAATAGCACTCTAACTATCACATTCAAATTTAATATGCTTGCATTTAAGACCAATACCTTTCCCAAGTCTCTGTAACCAAACTGCCTCTTTAGAGGCATGTGTAGCAGCCATGTACTCTGCTTTTGTGGTGGAAAAAGCAACTGTGGGCTACCTCTTACTCATCCAACTAATTGCAACTCCAAACAAAGTAAACACATAGCCACTTGTCAACCTCCGATTGTCTAGGTATCCTGCCCAATCTGAATCAACAAAACCTTGTATGTCCAATGATTTGTGCATAATATCAATATCATTAGCACCATGATAAACCAAACAGTAATAAAAAGTACCTCATAAATATCTAAACACCCTCTTAACATAAGTCCAATTTTCTTTACCAACGTTAGACATAAACCTACTTAGAACTCCCACCGCTTGGGCTATATCTGGTCTTGTATAGACCATTGCATACATCAAGCTACGAACTGCACTAGCATATGAAATTTCAGACATTTCCTCATGATCAAAATCAGATTTAGGACTCATGTCTAAACATAACTTTGTGCCAACTGGTAAATGAATATTAATTGGTTTACTATCCTGCATGTTAAACCGTTTCAAAATACTATCAACATAGTTGCTTTGACTTAAGCAAAGCTTTATGTTACCTCTATCTTTGTTGATCTCCATACCAAGGATATATTTTGCAACCCCTAGATCTTTCATCTCAAATGTGCCAGAGAGTTGTGCTTTCAATTCTTTGATCATTACCTTACTGTTACCAATAAACATGTCATCAACATACAAAATAATAATTAAAAGCTGATCAAGGTTATCCCACAATAGTGGTTTACAATTTTTGGCCAAAATGGACACCAAAATAATTTTTTTAACTAAATCTTCACTTTCGAGCACCTATAGCGGCTAAACCGCGAGGAATTTGAAGATGATGCAAACTAGAGTTTTGTGACATTTTGTCTATAGATTCTAAATATATTTTTACAAAAATTTTGGAATTAGATTACACTTCTTTTTCCATCTCCCTCGAAAACTAGTTTTTTTCAGAAAACAACATTTTTAAAAAGTGACGCTCACCATATAGTGCATAACTTTTTTTCCATGAAGGATAAAATTCTAATTCCTTCAAATTTAGATTTGTAACTCTAATATCTAGTGCTTCCACTTGCTTAGATAAGCTTTTATTGAATATTTTTTCTTTAATCAAGTTTCGAAGTCAAACCAATTACAATTTAGACATGGCGCGACTGTATAACGCGTAACTTTTTCTGTAAGTATCAATTTTTTTTTCGTTGGATCAAGGACTTCAATATCTGCTACACTCATATTTTTCAATTTTTTTTGATAATCTACTATTTTTCCACATGTGCAGAATAAAGAGCTTAATTTTCAGTGAAAAACCTATGTTTAATAAAACTAAAAAAACAAATGCATAATAAAACCAAATAATATTAAAATTATATCCGTTGGATAGCTCGTTGTGAGGACTACCTGATTCTAGTTGGTTATGTGAAGTCTCCACTATTTTCATCTTCAACCCAAGCTCAGAAGTGCATTTTTTTTTATTTTCTTGGTGAACAAGGTCAAAAATCAGGGAAAAGGGTGGTTCGCTCGAACTAGGGGGGTTCGAGTGAACCCCCTTCCAAAAAGGGATTTCCATTTGATTTTTTGGCTGATTGGTCCATACATGCATTAAATGGGTTCGTTCGAACCCCGGTTCGAGCGAACCCTGGTTCGAGCGAACCCTGATTCGAGCGAACCGTCTTTTGGTTCATTTGAACCAACTAGTTCGTTCAAACCCCTAGAATGAAAAAAATTGGCATGGGGTCATTTTTTACAAGTTTTCCTTCCTCATTCGAATTGTAAACCACTTTTGTGGGTTTACCCATCATCTATACATTTTATGTAAACATATAGTGATCTTCCTCACTCCTAACATAAATAATTTTCAATGCAAAAACATCAAACTTCTGGTACCACATTCTTGGTGACTGTTTTTATCCATATAAAAATCTTTTTAACCTGCAAACTAATTCTTCTTTTCCTTTTACAACAAAACCATCAGGTTGCCTCATATAAATCTCCTCATCAAGATCCCCATGCAAAAAAGTAGTTTTTACATCCATTTGCTCTATCTCAAAATCATAAGCAACAACAATAGATAAAAAGAATCTAATAGAAGTTAATTTAGTAATATGAGAGAAGATTTCATTAAAGTAAACTTCCTCTCTTTGGGAGTAGCCCTTGGCTACTAATCCAGCCTTGTACCTTTTGAGATTACCATTTGCTCCAATTTTCTTTTAAAAGATCTCCATTTACAACCAATGGTCTTTCTTCCTTTGAGAAAAATATAAAGATCTCATGTGTCACAAGTATCCAAGGAATCCATTTCCTCATGCATAGCTTGTGACCAAAACTCGTTCTCATCTAAAGACACAACTTCCCTGTAAGATCTAGGTTCATCATTAGTACTCATCAAAGCAAATATACAACAAAAATCAGGTGGGCTATACCTATCAACGAGATTTCGTTGTCTTGTGGATCTTCTTAAAGGGGGTTCTTCTTGTTCCTCAATATGCTCATCATGAGCATCTATCTCAAAAGAACTTTGTGAACTCTCCTCATGCAATCCATCCAATTGTTCTTCAACATGTGCATCTTCTTGCTTCTTAGTATTTATCTCAAAATGCACTGTTTGAGAAGTATCCTTCTCCTGAATAAGCTCTAAATTCCCTAAAAATCACATCTCTAGATAAAGTAATTTTTTAGGTTAGAGGATTCCAAAGTTTGTAACCTTTTACATTTTCACCATAACCTATGAATATGCATTTTTGTGCTTTTGGATCCAACTTAGATTGCTTTTTGTTAGGCACATGAACAAAATCCTCACAACCAAAGATCCTTAAATGTGCAACACTAGGTTTCCTACCTAACCACATTTCATAAGGAGTTTTATCTTCTATAGATGAATTAGGAGATCTATTGATTAAATAACAAGTATTTATAGCCTTGTCCCAAAGGCACCAATCTAGCTTAGCACTACTTAACATGCTCCTAGATCTTTCCATTAAGGTTTGGTTCATCCTTTCTGCTACTCCATTTTGTTGAGGTGTATATGGAGTATTTTTTTGTCTCACAATTCTTGCATGCTTGTAAACAATAATCATGAAATTCCCTAGAACAATATTCACCACCATTATCTGATCTCAACACTTTTATCTTATGATCTAATTATTTATCAACCAAAGCCTTAAATTCTTTAAACTTATTAAACACATCAAATTTGTTATGCATAAAATAAATCCAAGTGTATCTTGAGACATCATCAATAAATGTGACATTGTAAGCACCAAAAATCTGCAAAATAGCTTAAACTTCAACACACGTTAGCATGGGTTAGTTCAAACTATGCAAATAAAATAGTGCTCCTATGAAATAATCCAACATGCTTCATAATGAAAAAAAAATAGCAAAATAAACTAATTGAGAGCATAAAAAGCATAGTCTATACCTATTCCATAGTGGATTGGTGCTACTTTGATGTAGAAAGTAGCCCTTTCCCAACCCTTGATAAGCTCTTTGATGGATGTGTGATGAACCAAATAACAAGAACCTAACTATGAATGATGAACATTATGCTAAGTTGGATTCAAATGCCTAAACCTGTGGATGAAATTGAGTATAATAATCTTGGATGGATTGTGGATGCTCAAACAAATAGAGAAGCTCTCTATTTATAGGAGAGAAGGATGGAGGCATAAGCAAAATGGATGATTGTGGGACTAAGGATCAACCAATAGCTAGATGCCACTTGTCAACATGTGAGTGGACAAAGGTGGAGCACATTTGGATGAATGTGCACATTAATGCTATTAGGTGGAAATTCTAAAATTGGAGAAGTGACATGTTGGAGGGAGATGAAATATGAATTAAATGCCACTTGGCTCAAAAAAGGACTTGTAAGAGTCATAAATGCCATGTTCAAGGATAAGACACTTGGGAGGGAGAATTCAAATTTGGAGAATATTCCCTCTTGATGCCTTTTTGAATGAAAAAGGAAGATTTAATAAATTAATTAAATTGATTTATTTGCACAAGTTGCAAAATCTAGAGGATTTGAGGGATTATGATTAGGATTAATTAGGATTTGATTAATTTAGGTGGAGATTACCTGATTTTGACTTTTGACTTAGATTTTAGGATTTAAATAAATCAAAACGAGATGAATAATTTAATTAAATAAACTTGATGTATTCAATTAAATAGAGAACTTTAGAAGATTAATTAAATAAAATTGATTTATTTAATTAAAGAGATGACTTTAGGTTTGATTAATGACTTAATTAAATAAAATTGATTTAATTAATTAAAGAGGAGAATATAAAGATTGATTTATTTAATCAAAAGAGGAAATATTATGATTTAATCAAATAAAGTTAATTTATTTAATCAAAAGAGGAGAATTGAGATTTAATTAAATAAAGATTGATTTATTTAATTAAAAGAGGAATTCAATGAATTTAATCAAATAAGGATTATTTAATTAAATAACTAGTAAAGAGGATGATTAAAGAAGAAATGGTGTTAGTAAGTCAAAATCGAGTATGCGTTATCAATCAAGATAATTTACGTTTCTACAAACATAATAGCTCGATTTTCCAATAGAGTCAATATCCACAGGACCCATTACATCTGAATGAATAATCTCTAATAATCTTTTAGCTTTATTTGTTCCACTAGGAAATGAAGATCTAGATTGCTTTCCAAACACACAATGCTCACAAAAATTATTTTTTCCAATATTATAATCAGGAATATCGTCAACCGATTCTTATTAAGAATGGTCCTAAGACCTTTTTCACCAATGTGGCCCAATCTATGGTGCCACAACATACATGTATTTTCATCTTCAGTTACATTGGCTAATTTATTCAAATTGGAGGTACTCAACTTAAACAAAGTCCCAATCCGAGATCCTTTAGCAATCACCATATTCCCTTTCACCTATCTGCAACCATCTTTGTCAAATGTCACATGCATTCCAGAATCATTGAACTTAGAGACAAAATGTAGATTTCTATCAAGTCCTGGAATATGTAAAATATCATTAAGGGTCTTAACCCTACCATGTCACTAAAATACAACTTTACCTCTCCTTTTCCCACAACCTTTGTTGTGCTATTATCTCCAAAGAAGACATTCCCTCCATCATATGTAGTATACTTAGTGAACCAATCCTTGTTAAGAGTCATGTGATAGGAGCAACCTAAATCAATAAGCCAAGAGTTATCACAAATAGTATTAGATGAAATGAAAAATGCATCATTATTGTCATGTGAGGATTTCCCGGTAGAAGCATCAAAACTATTTTTCTTGCTCTTACAATCCTTCTTTACATGTCGAGGTTTTCCATAATTCCAACACTTTACCTTACTCTTACCAAGGATTTTAGATTATCCTTTGGACTTACCCTTTCCTTTCTTGTCTACCTTAGATTCCTTTTCCTTAGGCCTAGACCTCTTACAAAGAAGGCATCTTGGGATCCCGTTTTAGAATTCCTCCTCATCTCCTTTGATAGGAGAGTAGGAATTATATTGTCCATCTTAGGATCTACACCACTACCAAGGTATGTGCAGGATCATCATGGAAAAAACAAGCCCTTAAGTGGCGAAAAATTCAGAAAAATCAGAGTTAGGAAACTTGACATAAAAATTTGAATAAGTTATCTATATTATTTGAAAAATATGTAAGAATAGAATATGTAGCAAATTGAATGTAGTTTCTAAAAGTTACTAGGCTTATTTAAAAAATAAAAATCTATTTGGTGAAAATTTGAAATTTCAATGCAGTAGTACTTCAATTTCAGGAGAAAAAAAGAAGTAGGTGTCTATTTGACCACCCTAACCACAATAAAATGATAATATTTTTCTATAATATTTTATATATAAGTAGATGACTCATGTATCGATATGATGCATATTTTTTTGTAATTTTTTCCAAGTAAATAATCAATTATGAATTTTTTATTACAAATTTTAAAAGATATAAAAACTCGTATGTCTGACCAACTTAACTTGGTCAAAACTTCATGAAATTCATTTTTTTTAATCTTATAGTATGTGAATCATAGAATTTGTCGCATGTTTCAGATTCAAAAAATGGGATACCGTTTGAAAGCTATAGATGTTTTTCAATCAACCTATCAATCACGACTTTAGTTGTAATTCAAATAAAAATGAATAATAATTATTTATTATTTATTCAAAGTAAAGCATAATTTATATTGGTGAAAATATGCGAATCTCCTTTAAAAACCCTTTTTGTTTCATCAATTTTGGGTATAAAAAAAGTCATCAGCCACATACCCATCATATCGCCACTTTTTGGCCCATCATGATCCTCCACATACCCACCATTGATAGCAACAATTAGATTTTCCCAAGACTCTGGTAAAGAACAAAGTAACAAAATGCATTTATCTTCATCTTCTAGATTTACATCTACAGATGCTAATTGACTTAGAATCAAATTAAAAGCATTTAAATGATGTGCAACAGAATCACCATCTTTCATCTTTAAAGAATAGAACTATCTTTTCAAATACAACTTATTAGTAAGACTTTTGGTTTGATAGATATCACCTATCCTATTCCACAATTTATATGTGGTAGTTTCATCTGAAACATTCAAGAGAAAAACATCAACAAGATATAATCTTATGGTCCCTCTTGCCTTCTTATCAATCTTATCCCAATCCTCATTTGACATCGTTGTAGGTGACTTTGTCTCATTACAAATAACTAACCACTGATCTCTCTCTTCAAGGAGATCCTCCATTTTTAGTTTCCACATCTCATAACTATATCCATTGAATCTTTCAATATCTAAATGAGAATTAGAACTCATTGTAACACACTTCTTTTACAAAATGAGCAATAACACAATAGTAAAACCTCCCACTATAGCAAAAAAACCTTCAAAATTTTAAGAGAAAGTTGTCCCAAACTCTACCCAACTGTTAGCTCTGATACCAAATGTTGAAAATGGAGGTAATTATGTAGCTCTAAAACTTGTAAAACTATGATATTGTAGATCTAATTAAGTTTTTTTTGTTACAAATTCTTTGTGTATGATTATCTGTTTAGATTCATTTTACCAATTGTAGAAAGTAGACAGAAGATTGTAGAAGAATGGGACAAGAAGATAGAAGTGACACAACATATACATGGAGAAACCCTTTCGGGAAAAACTCTACCACCAGAATCAATAGTGCTTGTATTATTTAACCTTAGAAAGTGCTGCCACAATAGTGGTTTACAATTTCTGGGAGGAACTAATTTTTGCTGAAATCACATATTTTTAGAAAATATAATGATTTAAGCCTTGAAAAGTTCCATTTAAAGAATTCCAATTGAAGAGGGTTTGATCAAACTACCTTAAATCAAACCCCCTTGGATAGAACCTCGCTAGTTTTAAACCATACCTATAACAGAGTCTCCTTTACACCTATCAAAATGCGATAAAAACCACTTTTGATTTACCTTTTGGGGGATCAAATGAATTCATTTAAAAAAATTTTTTGCAAGTATGTAGTCCTTATTATAAGCTTGAAAAGTATAATTTTAAATAAATTTAATTTGATTATTATATTTATTTTTTATTTCTTGAATGTAGGTTTTTCACCCAAAATCAAGCTTTATGTTACTTGCACATGTGGAAAAATAGCAGATTATTAAAATATATATATATATATATTAGTGCACTAGATATTGAAGTCCTTAATCCAACAAAGAAAAAAAATTGAGTTTGATACATACAAAAAAAGTTACGCGTTATCGGTCACTCTATGTCGAGATTATAATTGGTTTGAATTGAAACTTGATTAAAAAAAAAAAATCAATAAAAAACTATCTAACCAAGTGGAAGCACTAGATATCAGAGTTGCAAATCTAAATTCAAATGAATTAGAATTTTATCCTTCATGGAAAAAAAATTATGCGTTATACGATGAGCATCAATTTTTTAAAATGTTGTTTTCTGAAAAAAAACTAGTTTTCGAGGGAGATGGAAAAAGAAGTGCAATCTGATTCCAAAAATTTTGAAAAAAATATATTTAGAATCTATAGACAAAATGTCACAAAAATCTAGTTTGCATCATCTTCAAATTCCTCATGGTTTACTACTATAGGTGCCCAAAAGTGAAGATTTAGTTAAAAAAAAATATTTCAGTGTCCAGTTTGGCCAAAAATTGTAAACCACTATTGTGGGATCACCCTAGAATAAGATTACAATAATTTTGTATCAACCCTTGCTTGATATGCTTCTTTTTCCTTCAACAATTCTTCTTCACAACTTGAAATAAACTCTAATAAAAATTTCTTCAACTTGCTGCAATTAATAGACAATAATGAGCATTGAAAACTCCAAAGAATTGTCAATTACAAGAGCTTGAAGCTCCCTGTTTTGTGCAAGTAGAGTTTCATCATGTAACATGTAGTCAAAACCAATGTCTCCTCAATTTAGGCACCCCAAACTAAACTCCTAACTGATCATTGGTCAAGAAAATATCTTCCAAGCTTCTCCTCGAAGTTGGCACCCAAGAATGGGCCCACTTAACTCAACCTTGTAAATATCTTCTCATGCAAAAGGTGTTAACTCCAAGATGCCAAATTGGGTGCCCAAGGTGAGTCTAAGTCAATCTTTGTTAACCGAAACATATCTCTCCATCAATTCATGCAAACATTATGCATGATTGATCATCCCCACTTAACTGAATGTATCACCCATTATCTGTCATGCAACTGAAGTCATTAGTCATGTATTCCAGGTCAACTGAAGTCAACTAGAATTCAACTGAAACTAACTACATGCAACTAAAGATAACTTAACTGAACTAAACTAAACTAAACTCCACTCATGTAAATATCAATCCCTAACTTCTAGGATCTTTACATGCATTACTGAAGTGTTATCTTTTATCCAAATAGTTAACTTAAGCAAGGTGGGTTCCACCTTCCATGTGGGTGCTGTTGAAAAATGAGGTGTTTTCTTAACTTAATACTCTATAAAACTTTAATATTGTTGATCTATGTAAGTCTTTTTTTTGTTACATATATTCTTTGTGGATGATTATCTTGATTAATCCATTTTACTGTTGTAGAATGTAGAGAGAAGTTGATAGAAGAACTAGACAGGATATTAGAAAGATCACACAAGATGTACCATGGAGAAACCCTTTCGGGAAAAAACTCCACCAAGAATTATTCTATTATTCAATCTCTGAATTACAATAGCTCCAATTCTTGCTTGAGAATGCTTCTTCTGTCTTTACCAATCTTCTTCACACCTACAATAACAATTATAATAACTCTATTCAACTTGAATGAGATATAGAGACAATATGCAACCTTGTAATCTCCAAATGGTGATAATTACAATGCATAAGCTCAAGCCCTCGAAAAGGTACACCATATTCCTTCAAGTTGAGTTATTCAATGAAGACTAAAGCTTACAACATGTGCTTCATGCATTTGGGTGTCCCAAACCGAAGCTACAACTTCTCCTTCACTTCGGTGATAATTCCAAAGCTATTCCTCAAAGATGGCGCCCTTAAGTAAAGCTACTTAACTGAGCCTTCAAAAATATATTATCATGCATTGGAGTTAATTCCAATAAAGCATCTTGGGGGCCCAAGTTGGCTTCAAGTGCTTTATTGTTAACTGAAACATTTACTCAACACCATTTCCAAAGAATGGTCATCCCTTGTTAACTGGAGGTAGTCCCTATTATATGTCATACAACTCAAGTTATTAGCCATGCATTCCAAGTTAACTGAAGCTAACTACATGTAACTCAAAATAACCAACATGCATGCAACATGCACTTGCATGCAACTGAAGATAATTGAACTGAACTGAACTTAACTTCACTGAACTTAACTAAACTGATTTTGAACTGAACTGAACTGAACTTAACTTAACTTAACTGAACTGAAGTGATCTGAACTGAACTTAACTGAACTTCAAGCATGCAAACATCAAATCCTAACTTCTAGGATCTTTACATGCATTCAGAAGTGTTAACTATTACTCTGTATAGTTAACTAGACACAAGGTGAGTTTCACCTTACCATGTGAGTGTCCCATGTGTCCCTATTATTTAGGAACTCAATATGGACGCCCTCACATTCTTCTTACATTTAGAATTAATTACAAATGTCAATTAATCATGATTATTTCATCAAATATTAATCTCATCCTAATCATAGTGTTATTGAACACATTCCAAGAATCTAGGAGATACATAAAATAATTAATGTTTAGGATTTGCAATTTAATGGAAACCTATTTCCAACATTCTCCCACTTGACATTATACATTGCAATTATTCTAAGCAAGGAATAATAAAACAAGTACAAGTCTCAAGGCCAATGGCCTTCTTGCACCAACTAATCAATCCATGCTAACTTCAAATGCAACTTGCATAATCATGAAGCTTCCAAGCAAATGATTAAAACCAAGAGAACTTATCTGTATGGTTTCATAAGATAATCTGTAACATTAATTAAAGTGTTAACTTTCTCAATTAATACCTTCCCATTATCAACCAAACCATTACCTTTCCCAAGCCTCTATAACCAAACCACCTCTTTAGAGGCATGCTAAACCACCGAGTGTGTTGAATTCACATTCAACCAAGGTGTAGACTCCTCAGTCTTTTCTGTTGAAATTTTTTTCTCACAAGTAACCATTCCAACAAATGTCTCTTACAATAAGAGAATTCCAACCTCACCTATTTCTCCAAGTATGATCCATGAGGACCTGTAACAAACCAATCCATGCCAAACTCCAAATGCAACACAACACTTTCATGAAGTAATCAAGCAAATGATTAATGTACCCAAAACTTAAGAGAACTACACAAGAACATTGTCAAAGCTCCAATCATGAATCGGGAACATAAACATGACATCCATGATCTAACCATCTCCTCTTAGGAGATCACATGCACCATAACATACTTATACATCCTAGTCTAAAGAGAACCATGTAATATGCCAAACTCTAAATGCATATCAAGAGTAAACCATGACATCCATAACAAATATACTCTAAACCAAGAAACCATATCTCTAATCACATGGAGATAACCTTACCAATGATGCATCCAAGTCACTGCCAACAACTCCCACTGAACCGTGATACTGAGTCACACATGGCATCGTGACTACCATCCTCTCTACGAAGATTACTCTGAAACATGAAGCAAAGAGTTATCACAAACAATATTAGCTGAAATAACCAATGCATCATTACTATTATCCGAGGACTCCTCTCAGAAGAATCAAACTCTTCTTGTTCTTACAATCCTTCTTCACATGTCCTGGTTTCCCACAGCCCAACACTTTACCTTACTCCCTTGACTTCCCTTCCTTCCTTGTTTCCCTTAGGCCTTTTTCTTAGGCCTACCTTTTACAAACAAGGCATCTTGGATTTCCTCCTTAGATTTCCTCCTCATCTCCTCTGATAGGAGAGTAGGAATAATGTTGTCCATCTTTGGATCTGCACCATTACCACCAATTGCAACAATTAGATTTTCCCAAGAATTTGGTAATGAACAAAGTAATAAAACGCACTTATCCTCATCCTCAAGCTTTACATCTACAGATGCTAACTGACTGAGAATTAAATTGAAAGCATTTAAATGTTGTGCTACTGAATCACTATCTTTCATTTTCAATGAATATAATTTCCTTTTTAGATACAACTTATTGGTGAGACTCTTAGTTTGATAAATATCCCCTATTCTTTTCCATAATTTATATGCACTCGTTTCCATTGAAACATTTAAAAGAACAGCATCAACAAGACATAACCTTATTGTTCCTCTTGCCTTTTTATCTAACTTAGCCCAATCTTCATCTGAAATAGTTGTAGGTGTCTTTGTCTCATTATTAACCGCTAACCACTGATCTCTTTCTTCAAGAAGATCTTCCATTTTTAATTTCCACATTTCATAGTTAGAACCATTGAACCTTTCAATCTCTAACCTTGAATTCATTGTAACAAAACTTAATTCCAAAATCAGCAAATAACAAAAATAATAAGAGCTCCCACTAAGCTAAAAAGCCGCAATCTTTTAAGAGAAAGGCATCCCAATACTCTACCCAACCTTAGCTCTGATACCAAATGTTGAAAAATGAGGTGTTTTCTTAGCTTAATACTCAAAACTTTAATATTGCTGATGTATGTAAGTATTTTTCTTGTTACATATATTCTTTGTGGATGATTATCTTGATTAATCCATTTTACTATTGTAGAATGTAGAGAGAAAGTTGATAGAAGAACTAGACAGATATTAGAAAGATCACACAAGATGTACTGTGGAGAAACCCTTTCAGGAAAAAACTCCACCAAGAATTATTCTATTATTCAATCTCTGAATTACAATAGCTCCAATTCTTGCTTGAGAATGCTTCTTCTATCTTTACCAATCTTCTTCACACCTGCAATAACAATTATAATAACTCTATTCAACTTGAATGAGATATAGAGACAATATGCAACCTTGTAATCTCCAAATGGTGATAATTACAATGCATAAGCTCAAGCCCTTGAAAAGGTACGCCATATTCCTTCAAGTTGAGTTATTCAATGAAGACTAAAGCTTACAACATGTGCTTCATGCATTTGGGTGTCCCAAACTAAAGCTACAACTTCTCCTTCACTTCGGTGATAATTCCAAAGCTATTCCTCAAAGATGGTTCCCTTAAGTAAAGCTACTTAACTGAGCCTTCAGAAATATCTTATCATGCATTGGAGTTAATTCCAATAAATCATCTTGGGTGCCCAAGTTGGCTTCAAGTGCTTTATTGTTAACTGAAACATTTACTCAACACCATTTCCAAAGAATGGTCATCCCTTGTTAACTGGAGGTAGTCCCTGTTATCTGTCATACAACTCAAGTTATTAGCCATGCATTCCAAGTTAACTGAAGCTAACTACATGCAACTCAAAATAACCAACATGCATGCAACTGAAGATAACTGAACCGAACCGAACTGAACTGAACTGAACTGAACTGAACTGAACTGAACTGAACTGAACTGATTCTAAATTGAACTGAATTGAACTTAACTGAACTGAAGTGATATGAACTGAACTTAACTGAACTTCAAGCATGCAAACATCAAATCCTAACTTCTAGGATCTTTACATGCATTCAGAAGTGTTAACTGTTACTCCATATAGTTAACTGGACACAAGGTGAGTTTCACCTTACCATGTGAGTGTCCCATGTGTCCCTATTATTTAGAAACTCAATATGGACGCCCTCACATGCTTCTTACATTTATAATTAATTACAAATGTCAATTAATCATGATTATTTCATCAAATATTAATCTCATCCTAATCTTAGTGTTATTGAACACATTCCAAGAATCTAGGAGATACATGAAATAATTAATGTTTAGGATTTGCAATTTAATGGAAACCTATTTCCAATAGGTGCCCCATGTGCTCCTATTTTGTAGGATCTCTTCTTGGGCATCCCCACATGTTCCTATCATTTAGAATTAATTACAAATGTTAATTTACATGTTCATTTCATTTGAATTTAATCTATTTCTAATCCTAGTGTTGGGGAACACTTTCCAAGGACTTAGGAGATACATGAAATATGTTTACGATTGCAAGTAAATGGCATCCTATTCCCAGTAGGTCTTGGGTAATAAGGCGATGATACCACCAATCCTGGGTAGTTCCCTCCAAATGTAGGATGGAAAATTTAACAGTGTCTTCTTCTGTCATGGGACTAAGGGATAGTTATGTATCAATCTTTTGAACCCATGAACTTGCTATGATTTTTCCTGAACCATCATAGTTTGGTAGAGTCATTTTACTTACCCTTTATCTAAGTAAATCTTTATTGGGTTGTCTCCTTTCTCTTTTACAGGTAGTTCTTGATCTAACATCACAATATGCCTCAAATGAGATGTCTCTCTTAATTTCGAGGTTTAGCCTTGAATAGGTTACAACATATATACATGTCAAAGTTGTTATTAATTTGTGTATTGGTTTCTTCTTCCTCTCTTGTTGGCCCTCCCTAGGTAGGAATGAGGGTCTTGTTTCCCTTGGTGTTGATATCGCTGAATGGTTAGAGTTGGCATCCCTCCCATTGGTTTTGTTAGGTTGTGGGTTATTTTTGTTCTTACATTTTGAATGGTTTGGAGAAATAATTGTCATTATCTCATTTTTCTCCATGAGAGTTTGAGTTGTTTTCTCCATGAAGGTTCTTAACTTGTTTCCCATTTTTTCAACCATGGTATTGTTTTGTACAAAGTTACTAGTGGTAGAAAATTTCTTCTTTTCTCTCTCCAAGGCTCTCTAGGCTCTTTGGCTAAGTTGCATGGGATCCACTAACTTTCATCCCTTAGGATGGTAGGAATGATGCTCTAATACCAATTTTAATGTCCCCTATTTGGATATGCTTGGATTTTTCCCTAGAATCACAATTTCAAAATAAGAGGTATATCTTATTAAATTAAAACTTCCAATAAACTAAGATTTTAACCTTGCAATAATTTTAGTCAATAATTCATAAACAATTAATTGATCATTTGTATTGTTTGCACACATTCATTAAATTAGTTGAAAATTATAATGTTCAATGCTTTTTAAAACAAATAAATAACTATCAATACAGATCCAAAGTTATTATCCCCTCTGGTGATTAACCATTGGGTAGATTGGAGATGAAGTCACAATAGGATGCATGGAGTATTTCCTCTTTCTAAGACCAAGGGCGGATAGGCAACCCCCCTAGCCCACTAATGAAAAACACATGAGCATCCATTAGGGGTGGTCTACTTAGCATGAGATCTCTCTCTCTAAGCCCAAGGGAGGATAGACAACCCCCTTGTCCCATTAATGGCAAAGACATGGGAATCCATTAGGGGTGGTCTACTTAGGATGAAAAGGCTATTCCCTTATACTTCTATCTCTTCTTCCCATGGTTAAATATAGAGACATAAATAACCTATAATTAGACTAATAACTGAGTTTGAATTGTAGTTCCTATTAAGCTTTAAATGCATGATATTAATGTATTTAAAATATATGCATCAAATTGCATACAACAATATTTATGGAAGTATATTACTCTTATAAGGTCACGACACCTATAGATAGTAATTATTGATGCACATAATTTATGTCTGTTGTAGATAGATAACTGAGTATGTATATTTTTCCTCGATGTTGATCGATGCCCTCCACACCTTTGATTCTCCCTTTATATTCCGCAATGGTTGCAAAGAGTCACGATCCTTCCATCTATTTGTGAATTATCCCTCGGGTGAAAAGAATCACAATCCTTCAATTGGCTTGTCCTTAGACTAACGGTTTGTTATTTCAACCACCACCTTCCTTATCTCTTCCCACATGAATGGGCCACTTCACCAAGGAGGTCAATTATATTTTAATTTGTTGCCTTTATTTAACCGCTATCCTCCATAATATCATAGATGATTTCCTTAAGTCCTTGATTATTAATATTAAAGCACAATCTTTCCCAAGCCAGGGCATGATAGAAAATATCAAAAGAGCACTAGCCATGAAGAATAAAATATGGGATGAAAAGTTAAATTATGCATTATGGACTAATAGGGTGACCTATAAAGAAGCTAGTGGCAAGAACCCATTTGAACTTGTGTATGGAATAGATGCCAAGATGCTAAACGGTTTGAAGATTTTGGTGTATCAATTGTAGTAGGATATTGAAGGAAGAGAAAGAGATGCAATAACATATAAAATGTTGGAACTATCAGAGTTGGATGAGAATAAAAGGACTATACATGAGAAAATATTATCACATTAGCAAGAAAAAAATATCTCTTTCACAAGACAACATTGTAGAGAAACTTTTAGGATGGAGACATGATCATCATATAAACTACTAAATGAAAGGTAAGGGAAAACATGAAAAAAAATTGATCCTTTATGGCTTGGACCATATAAAATTTATAGAGGTGTATGGTCGCAATGTGTGTTATCAAAAGGATTTAGTAGGAGATTTAATGGAGTTATCAGTTCATGATCAATATCTTAAGAATTAATTCATGTGATTGATGATTTCATGCCTTGTACATATTTTGTTTTGTGTTATGAGTTGGTGTCTTTGTGCAATCCCAATCCCTATTGATCATGATAAAGTCTGTTTACCCTAGTTACCTCTTTGTGTTCCTTTTTGTGGTCTACTCCTAGAGATCTAAACTGTCTTTCTCTATAAGATACACATGTCCCCAACCAAAGGAAAAGTTGGGACTCAATTTATTAGTGCCAAAATTTGGTTGTCCCAACTCGTTTATGCATTTAAGCCTCATTTTTTTCATCACACATAATCGATACGAGAAATATTTGTATAGATCTCCATTTTCAATATTTTCATAAGAGTTGTTTTCCATCATCCCCCATGTGCCTATCATGTTTTAGAAGTTTCTCAAAATTCAAAAAATTCCAATTGTGGATATTTTCTATTCAAAATTTGAAGATTGTTGTAAATGTAAAAGTTTTAGAATTTTCCATCCCAACATACTTTTTCTTGACCCTCATTCTTTTCCTTGTCCTTGTCAAAAATTTTAACTTCCTCTTATTTACATGCTTTTTTGTAGACCCTTGTACTCCAAAAATTTACACAAAGTTATCTTTTGGAGTCACAGTTCTAGTCATTCCTTCACCTATATTCTTTATGTCATGGATTCTTTGGTATCCATAATCCTTGATCTTTTGGCATTTCCTTCTATATAATTTTTTAGAGTCGTGAATGTAGAAATACCTTTAACATGACACTTTAGGGAATTGATTATGAGGTATCCCTGAACCCTGATCCTTAACATTCTCAAAACTCTAAAAATCCCATGTTTTTCATTTTTCACTTCCACCTACCTCCCTACGCAACCTAGGTTACCATGAATGACCATATTTGACGTTAAAAACTACTCCAAGGGTGTTTCCTTGCCCATAAAAGTTGTTCATCTCAAGGTTAGTGTTTGAGATGCAACTTCAAGTAATGGATGAGGATAACCATTCTACCATTAGTGTGGTTGTTGTGTTTCTAATGTTAATGTTTTTCATGCAAGATTTAGCTTTCCATTTTAGTGGATTTCATGGGATTTTGACTTTTTACAACTATTATATTAATGAATTATGATCCTCACTCAAGTTCCACAAGGATTCAATGAAAAAAAAAGTGCTATATATATCAATTCATCTTTCAAAATAAAGGTCAGTTATTTCTTGATGTCCACTAGATTATAATGCCAAAGAACTATTTTTATTGGGTGACTGATCGTGCTAATACTATACACTCGCAATGTATCCTCGTCGGGGTTCACGGGTAACAACCCTCGATAGCAAGGGTTTGAGGGTGCAACTCTCAATTATTTTTTTAACACATCAAGGTTTTCTCACTAACATGTTAAATGAAAAAAATGACTTTGTAAAACCCTAATTTTGGAAGCTTACAAAAAGCTTGTTATAAGTGGTTGGGATGTAAGTTGTGGTGTGTGTAATTCGTGAGATTGTAGTATGTTTTGCACTAGATAATAAAATCATTGGGGTGGCTGAATTTCTGTGGATGTAGCCCATATTGGGTGAACCACATTAAATCTTTGTGTTGATCTCTTTTGTGTTATTCTTCATTGTTATTTTTGGGTTATTTAATTTGTATATAATTGTTAATGTTTATTGCTCCAATCTACCTGAACCAGGTAACAAGAACTTCTAGGGTTCCAAATCCTATACATCCATTCACCATTAGGGTAGTTTATCTTGTAAATCATGAAGAGGTAGCTATTTTGTAGTAGATGTTCATAACTAAATATATCCTTGGGGAATTGCATATTTTAAAGAAAACTTCCAAGTGATGAAGTGTGATAGGTACATCTTAGCTTAACGTTTTCTCTTGTCACATTTGTTGGTGTGAATGTAATATTGATTTGATAAATTTTACAACACTTTAATGCATTTTAGATATTATTTGTAATGGTCTTTCTAGTATTGCATGCATACTTTTAGAAGTTTGGAGATGGATTATTAAACAAGTTTAGTTATTAACATCTTCTCTCTTTTATTATTTTTATGTGTTGTGTCTTCTAATTTGATTGTGACTTTGTAGGCCAATATAAGGCACCGATCTTAGAATATTTTGACCTTCCATGCACCTTGAAATGAATAATATAAGAGGAGTTAGTTTGTATGCATTCCATGGTTCAATATTTTAACTGGAGAAACATCTTTAACAAGAATTGAAGGATTTATACCTTTTGAGAGTCATGTCCTACATACCCACATGTTACAATAATGCAATAATACTTTTTTCCACTTAATAGAGGTTATATGCACATTAAATCAGTCCTTAGTTTAGTGACAAATTTTGGGACTAGATGTACACTGGATACTACTATTGTCTATATTTTATTTATCTTTAGTGGTGACTAAATTTTGTTAAAGACTACCTCTAAAAACACCTTCTTCGATCTAGTTGAACCCAAAACAAAGGAGAGACTATCCACTATTAACAATTGACCTGCTACCATTCATTCTTTATTGATGAATTTGAGAATTAGATCCATTCACCCTCAAAATGACAACTCCCTAGCCTTAAAAAAGATTGATCCCTATAATTTTTTTAGAAATTTCAAGACTCAGCATATACATTTTTAATCCCAACTTATAATTTAAAAAAAAAAAAAAATATTTTGTTACATTTATTTATCTTATTTTCTTTTAACTTATCTATTCATATTAAACATATTTTCTAACTAAATCTTAAAAAAGATTTGGAAAGTGAAAAACATTTTCAATCCACTATACATTAATCTTGTTAATTGCATGTGTATATTTTCCAAGAAAAAACAAATCAAATAGTTGTTTTCCCAACCTTGATAAAAAAGTCGTATACTTCCATTTGTCATTTAAAAATAATTTTGATATTTTGAAGGTAAGATTTTCTCTTAATCTTTATAATTTCAAGACAAGATTTACTCTAAATCTTTATAACCAACCTACTTCTATTAATTGGAACATAGGCCCACCCTCCTCTTTCTTTGACACTAAGTAACTAAGTATTAATCAATCATTGTTTCAAATTTATTGCATTTTTTAATATTAAGATTTAATTAACTATTACATTTAATTTATTGAATTTTTTACATTTTTTAAATTTATAGCAATAAATTACAATTATAATTAATACAACAATTAAACAAATTGTTAACAATAATTTTAACAAGCATGCTGGATGGAAAGGAGCTTTGCTAAGTCAAGCGGGTAAATTACAACTCCTCAAAGCTACTCTTCAGAATCTGTCGATTTATGCTTTAAACCTCTTTAAAATCCCTACCAAGTTTGTGGATGCCATTGAAAAGATTCAAAAAATATTTCTTTGCTCGAGTGTTGAAGAAAGAAAAAGGTTTCCTTTAATAGGGTGGGATCTGGTGTGTAGACCTAAGAAGGCCGGTGGTTTAGGTCTTAGAAAAATCAGAATGGTTAACAAGATTCTTCTTACTAAAAAAATTTGGAGGCTATTTTCGTCCTTAGGGGAATGGACTAATATCTTGACAAGAAAATATTTGGAGAATAACAGATCTCTTATAATCATGATGGATTCCCATCTTCTACCCAGAGGCTCAACCTGCTAGAAAAACCTTATTACTAGTAGAAAAGTTGTTGAAACATGAGTGGGTTGGCAAATCAGGAGTGGAAACCAAACAAGATTCTGGGAGGATAGATGGTTGTTTAATGAGCCCCTTATCAAAATTGAACCTTTTCATGGGTGGGCTGAGATTTGTAAAGCTCTATTTGGTTTGTATGTTAAAGATTATTGGATGAATGGAAAATGGGTGGATCTGTGTCTTGTTAGTCAAGCTCTTGCTCCTGTTCATTCATCCTTGTTGGCTGTCAGACTTTGCCATGATCAGACAAAAGATCATCTTGTTTGGAAAGATGAACCCTCGGGAAACTATTATGTTTCATCGGCTTTTGCCAGGCTATCTTCTACCCAAGTTCCTCCTCCCTTCTGGTCGAATGCTTGGTTCAAACACCTAGTACCTAAAGTCAACATCTTCTTCTGGATCCTACTTCAAAAAAAAGTGCTCACGGTTGATAATCTTTGCAAGCGAGGCTTTCAAATACCCAATAGATGTTATCTCTGCAAGATGGAAGCATAGTCAGTCTGTCATTTGTTTCTTCATTGTCCTTTTGCTACCTCGATTTGGGAAAAATTTCTCTGTTATTGGCAATTATCTTGGGTGTTCCCCTTGTCAATTGAAGACTTCTTCATCCAATGGAAAGCCCCTACACACAATCCAACACTTCAGAAACTGTGGGATTTTAACTTCCCTCATGTTGCTTGGGGACTATGGAAAGAACAAAACAATAGAATTTACAGAGATAAAGAATCTTCGGTGGTCATTGTGTTTGATAAAATAATTAGATTAATGAAAGAAAATTTCAATGCTATCCCCGGAAGGTTTGTAACAATGAGAAAGTGGCTTGTTCTTCCTATGATCTTACGATTGCTAAGGAATGGAATATTAGTTTTGATATTTCCTGTGCTCCTAAACATGCTAAGAAGGATAAGGAGGGTGTCTGCTGGACTTTTCTGCCTAACAGTTAGATCAAAGCCAACTTTGATGGGGCAGTGGAATACGACGGAGTTATAAGGTATTCTTCTGACAATTTTCTCGGTGCAATTGCCACACCCCTTGGTTCTTAAACCAATCACTTAGCTGAGGCTGCTGGAGCTTTTCATGTTATAAATTTGGCTCATAGTCTGAATTTTAAAAACCTTTAGTTTAAGGGGACTCCAAAAATATTATTGAATGTCTCTTAGGTAGGTCCCCCCTCTCGTGGACCATAAAGTCTTGGATTGATGATGCTATTCCGACCTTAGCTAAGTTTGATAATATAAAGGTTTCCCATTCCTATAGAGAAGTCAATACTGTGGTGGACTTTTTTGTGAATGAAGGGGTTAAAGCAAAGGATAGTGCACTTGGATGAACATTAGTGATTTAGGTGTTAATGTCTGAGCCTTATTGAACTATGATGCGTTACATGGGCAAGATGCACATGTCATCTCATTAATGATGATAGAACAGGGTAAGTACATCACTATCATTAGATTGCATGGGGTCGAGCTAATTAGCTTATCCTGTAAGCTTGCTTGGCATGCTTTGTGGGCTCACAGGTTTGGCGGGACCATTTCGAGTCAAGATTCATCTCTGTCTATATTACTATGCTCGCTAAAATGGGAGGAGATAGAAAAAGAGTTGAGCCAGACAACTTTGAGATGCACATAAGAAACACTAAAGCGTGGAACAAAATTAAAAGTGGGGGTTTACTCCTTTTTCTGGAAAAACTCCATGGGTCTAATTAGGAAGCTACAGAGCATTTTGAGAGGAATTGGGGCAATGGGGAAATAACCCTTTTTGGAAGGAAAGTTAAGCTCGATGAAAATCTCAAAGCTGAAGTGACTGGTATGTCCACTGAAGGACACAAATTTTTCTAGGACATGATTTTCTCTAATGAAGCGGTGGTCAGATTTCTGAAGAAAGACAAGGAAAAATTGAAATTGGTGAAAGTTTCCAATAGTTACTTTGAGGCTGACACCATTAAGGCTCTCTGGAGAAAAGTTATTCGTGTCATCATGGAGTATATCACCTTGGATGGTCATTTCACTAGGGTCTACGACTATCATTTTGCCTTGCTCAATCATTTTCGCTATAAGGCCAGGGTTTCTCTTCCCTACTATCTTCTCTATTCCTTAAGAAAGTGTATGGAAGACCATAAGAAAAACCCAAAAAAATATCTTATATTACATACTTGTCTAATTAGGTTAATTTTTAAACATTTTCAAAATATGTCAGCCCCTGCTAAATTGGATGCCTCTTCGGAGTCTGAGGAGGATGATAACGAACCTAGCTATTCAGGGAATAAACCCAATTTGAATCCGATGAGGATGGTCCTAAGTCCGCCCTCTGTCTAGATTGACAAGAAAACCCAAATCTATAATCCCCAGTCTGTTAAAGCCTGCCCTGCTTCTAAGCCTGGAAGCTCTACTCCTAAAACCAAAGGTGATGGAAAGAATCTACCTATCAAAAACCTTGTTTCGTATTCTGAAGATTCTCCTGATTCTGAGGATTCTGGTGCTAATAATAATTCGTCCTCTATTGTCCTATCGACAGACAGAGATGTTAGAACTGGGTCCCTTGGAGCCTCTGACCCTGCTAAAAGTTGCTTCAATCTTGATAGGGAACCCTCTGCTGATTTTCTGGGCATAGCTAAGAATAATGTTGTGGACCATTTCAGAATGTCGAAATGGGTCTTTCATGAAATTAATGACCTAAAAATAAAAAACTAGGCCCTCCAGAGTAAATTGGAAGAAATGTGAGCTAAGGTTTCTGAGTTATGCAAGAAGGATGTAGAGCGTAAAGATTACATTGCTAGTAAAGAGATCCAGGACAATGTGGGTAAGGACAGGAGGATTGAAATAGACTTGGAAAAAATGAAAAAAACTGTGAAGATAATTGCTGAACAAAATAATAGGATGGCAAGACATAATGCCATCATTATCAACGCTATGACTAAGAAATTGGATAAAGCTCAACAAGGGTCCTTGGTTGTTGACTTGGAAGAGGAAAAAGATAAAAACCAGGAAGAGGACATTGGGATTTCAAAGAGAACCAGGGCTAATCTGAAAAGGAAGGCACCCCCCACACCACAGATGATTCAAACTTTCAAGAAAGGTGTCTAGGATATGCAGGACCTGGAGGTAGAGACTGAGTCTGTTCTGAAGACTCTGGGTTAGTTGCTGCTTTTTTGGCTTGTCTTTCGGCTGGTTTTTTTATTGACCTTTCTGGCCTTTTTTGGCTGGCTACTGCTTTATCTATTTTTTTCTTTTATTGCAGCCTATTTATTCTGCTAGACTTTTTTTTCCTTCTCTTTCTTTTGTTGTAAACTTGGTGGTTTCGGGTCCCTGTAAAACCCATTTTTTCTTTTATCAAACACAATAATTTTACACATTATCTATTATGAAAAGCCAGTAAATAAATATATTTTCAATAGAAAAAATTGTCTTTAACTATTAAACCTAATAGTAGTTCAATATAATCCCAATTAATACTCTTAAATCAATAATATTTTATTTTTAAATTAATTTTGAGATTGTACAAGTGTGAACTAAACAAAAACTCTTATCTTTTATCTTAAATTTTCCAACCAATAACAGATCAAAATAATAATATTTAATAGTAAAAAATGTATTTTCAAAATAAACCTAAATTGATATCTCTAACCTCATGTCCTCGTGCGGCTGCTTAACTCCATTTTCTATTTAAATTTAAGCAATGGGAGTGTTCCCATACATAAATTTTATTGTTGGGAAAGGATAATTTGGAATCTTTTCCTATTTTAATAGAGCAGCTACTCTTTAGCAATTGAAAATAAGCAATGTAAAAAGAGGGTAGGGGCTGGGCATATTGCTAAAAATCCACGTGGCTCCACATATTTCTTTCCCTCTTTTTTAATATTTTCTTTCATTTTTCTTTTTCTAATTTTTTATTGTACAAATTATTGTTAATACTATTAATACAAATTTAAGTTGGTTGCTAAAAAAATAAGAAGAAAAAATAAGCATTTATGGGGCCATTTGCTTCACAAATAACTCCTAAATAAGGTGAGCAGTAGCTGCTAGCCAAAATAAACTAAGCAGCCGCATGAGAACTTACTCTTAAATTAATGATAACAGATCTCCACTATCGATTATTATTGAATGGTTTTTTGATTTGATCTTGTAATGTAAAAATATTTACACAATCAAATTTAAAAACCATTCAGTAATAATCTCTTAATTATTTTTTAGATAAATGTATTTCCCACTTTCCTATGACTCCTCTTGCTCAGTTGCTTTTAACTCAACTTCAAGCATAAACAACTGTGCTTTTCTAGGATAATAAAATGGTTAATTTCCAATAATACAGAAAAATTAAAGAAAAACAGTTTCCTACAGCTGTCTTTCTGTGAAAGTAACCAGATTGTTACCTCGATAACACCAGAGCGCAGCTCCCGCTACTTGGTTGGAACCAATTTAAAAGCCCGCCCCACTGCCATTAACTGGCCAATGCTCATACGCTCTTCTCCTCTTCGCTTTTAAGCCAATTTTTCTGTAAAAAGCCTTAAAGTCGTCCCATTCCACAACGATTTCTAAATTTGTTATAGAAGTTGTAAGGCCCTATATACTTTGTTTGCAACGGCATCAACCTAGGGTTTCTTGATTTGTTACAAAAGCTCTATAGCCCTGTATACTTTATCTGCAACGGCATCAACCTAGGGTTTCTAAATTTGTTACAGAAGCTGTAAGGCCCTGTATACTTTGTCTGCAACGGCATCAACCTAGGGTTTCTGGATTTGTTACAGAAGCTCTAAGGCCCTGTTTACCTTGCCTGCAATGGCATCAACCTAGGGTTTGCGTGTAATGCTATACCTAGCCAGCGTTAACGATGTATCTATTCTCATCATGTGTAGATTCGAGGAGTAGTGATGTAGAGACCAAAGTTTGAAACCTCAAAGAATAGCCTGTGGAAGTACAAATTCGGGTGGGTTCCATGCTAAGGAAGGTGTACAGAGTGGGGCCTGGATGCGCTAAGACGCTGAAGCACAGCAAAATACGCGACAACTATTCCCAGCGAGGGGAAAGCCCAGCTCTTTTCCATGGGAATGGTGAAGCTTATGTATGGATTCACAGTTCCAAGGCCAATTGGGCCACCGCCAAGAAACAGTATCTCACTCTTGATGACCTCAAAGCTAGCATTGAAGTCAGGATTTGTAGTGATTCTGGGAAAGGAGCTTTTACTGTGCTTAAAATATCCAGATCAAAAACCTACTAGATTTTATTTTATTTTTTCAGCTAGATTGGGAAAATATTATTTTCTGAAGGCGTATATCTGTTAAAGATGATACAGTCTATGAGTTTTTTAAAATCTTCAAAGAAGTTTATTGTTTTCTCTTTATTTTCCCCTTTAGATTAAACAATTTTTTTTATTGAAGTAAGAAGAAATCATTTACATCTAATGTTAAAGCAAGAGCTGCACAGCAGTGACAGGGAAAAGATCAGAGCAAACAACACAAGCCTGTCCAACAAGACCAAAACCAAACATTTGATGTTGTGGATGTTTTGTTCAACTTAATTTATTTTCAAACAAATTTGTGACACTGAATCTTCAGAATCTCATATGTTTCAGAAAAATGTAGAATATTGATAAATGTTTTTTTATAAATGATGGTAAGGGATGAAGTGTAATGACATGAATGTCTTAATAACTAGCATATCTATCCTATCACATAGTCTATATAGAAAATGTCGAGAGATATCAATTATTGGAATCCAAAATGACAATAATATTAATATTGTGTGTTTGTAATAATGTTTTCATTAGTTGCATCATAATTTAATATCATTGAATTATATTATAATATACAATAAGAGTGTCATCGTCATTTACTTCGTTATGCGAGAAGATACACATAAGCTCGGTTATCAGACTTTCTAAATCACAAACGAAGGAAATAGACCAAATTGTGTGGGCTGATAGCTTAATCTATGTCATCGTCTCCCTCTTTCTATCTATATTTCTCCCTCTCCTTCTCTCATTGTCTCCCTCTTTCTATCTCTATTTCTCCCTCTCCCTCTTTCTCTTTCATTCCATTGCTCCCTCTTTATATGTTTATCTATCTTTCTCACACGACTTCTATATTTCCCAAGTTATATCTATCTCTATCCCTATCTCTCCCTCTTTCCTTATCACTCCCTCTTTCTATTTCTCTATCCTTCTCTCTCCTCTATTTCTCTTCCCCCTCTCCCTCCCTCTCTATCTATTTTTAAATATATATCCCTCTCGATATCTCTCTCACACTCATACACACACTTCCTCTTTCTCCTTCCCTACCTCTATCTCTATCTCTTTATCTTTCAACCCATCTATACCTCTCTATTACTTATCTCTATCACCTTCTTTCTCTCTCACTCTTGCCCCCTCTATCTCTATCTCCCTATCTCTCCCTTCCCCTCTCTATCTCTTTCTTTCTCTCACTCCTCTCTCTATCTCTTTCTATCTATATCTCTCTACATCTATTTCTCTATCTCTATCCCTATCCCTATACATATATGCTCTCTCTCTCTCTATTTGTATTTCTCTACTTCTCTCTATTTTTCTCTTTATCTCTCTCCCTCTCCCCCTCTCCCTATATCTCCTTATATCTCTATCTTTATATAAATATCATCAATATTTTATACAATATTTAAAGCGTCATATTAATTTAAAATTATAAAGAATAATAATTATAAAATTATAAATAATTTGTTGATTTTCTAAATTAAAAATTAAAAAATCAGTATTATAATTCTTTTAAAACCTAATTATAAATTAACATATATTATATGTTCAAGTAATATAAAAATTAAAATTAAAACTAAAAAATAAATCCACACAAAATAAAAAATGTAAATAAATAAAATAAATCTAAAGTAATAGATCTCCTTTGTGGATAGATTTGACAAAGCTATAATATAAATCAACAATAATTAAAAATATATAAGCAATTTAAAAATTTGTAAAACTAAAAATATATTTTGTTAAAAGTTAAAAAATCCAAATAAAAATAGACATATTATAGAGATAAGCAATATAAAATATTTTCCTGTCTCGAACCTGTAGATTATTCAACATTAACTATGTTGTTTGTATTGAGTAGGGTTAGAATAATGTATATGTATGAATCCTTTGAATGGTATACATTTTACAATATAGCGAGAAAGGGTGGAAGTCCCTAGTGAATTTGATGGAAGAAATAACCCTAGTTCATGGCATCTATGACTAAGGTCAAACTGCAAAGGAAATTTACTAATCACAAAAATTGGCAACCATGTGAACCCAAATTAACAAGTTAGTTGACCATGGCAAAATTAAGGTCATATTTAGATGTATAACTATTTATTATTATAGAACATGCTAGATATATTTAATACTAATCCTTAAAGGAACCCAAATTGATCTGCATGCCCATGTATTGACTCAAAAAGAAAAAATCACAATGCAAATACACATACTGATAACAACCAACACAACTGCAATAAATACGTCAAGACTAAGGATGCCAATAGCCAAACTAAAGGCCACTTGACTTTTCTAGAAATTAAAATATTCAGGGATGAGGAGCAATCCATATAGAAACCTAAATTTATGATGTTTCATGTATCGATGCATACATAATCCACTCATATTTCTTTGGGTATATACACACATTAAGAATTCCATTGCCCAAATTGAAAAGTAAATAGGCTTTGGAAGAACATCAAATATCAAAGCATGTTGTCGATCATCAACCTATACATACAATAATCACCATATATATACAAATATCAACAATAGTTAAATTTAAATATCCAATCAAATAAATACATCAAAACTAAAATATCAATACCAAATTAACAATTCACCTTTCCAGAATTTAATATTAGGAGATGAGACGTTACAACAAACTTGCAATCCTTTGTGTAGCAGCTCGTATGCCTTCCTAAAGAATATTTAGACTGCAAATTTGGGCTTGGGACAACAATATAAGCTTAAACAAGGGGTTATTATTATCAAGAAAGGGAGAAACATGAAAGCTACCACCTCCCAGGGACCCTAAGGAAAATTTCAGCCAACAACTATGAGTACAGTACCATTCAAGAAACCAAAAAATGTTAAAAGAACATTTAACACAACATATAAATTTATAATCTATTGCTCATCTTGGGAAGGAAGAAAAACAATTTAAATTCTTATTTTGTTAATTTCTATAACCCAGCAACAGATAATTGCACAATAAATTCACATAAAGAAATCTAATTTATAACAATTAACACAACTGGGTTAATTAACAACTAATAACAACGGAAGCAAAAATAACAAGAAGCCAATAAAAAAAAGATAATAAAACAGATATACCCAGGAAATCCCAATGCAGGGAAAAACCTACAAATGTTGGATCTTCTATTTAGCCTAACAACAAAATTTTCTTTCAAAAATACAATATGAGTTTGCTACAACAATCTTACATTTATAGCTCAGCTTAGCTGCTTTACTTAGTGTGCAAGGAAAGAATCTTTCCTTGCTTTCTTTGGCTTTAATTACACATAAAATCACTCTTGGATTTATCTTATCCTTGCAAACTCATAAACATTCTATTAAAGAATAAAAAACTATTGTTGCTAAAAATCCAACTCGAATTGCTTTAAACCATATCTAACTCAAGTTGCTTTAAAGTGATTTAAAGCAATACCAACTCGAGTTGCTTTAAAAAAAATCCACATCCCACCTTTTGAGCTACAAAAATCAACACTCCCTCTTAGCGAGGAAGGTGTTCTGCACCACACCCAACTTGTCCCTGAAGAATTCAAACTTGCTCTTCATCAAGGCCTTTGTCAAGATATCTACTATCTGTTCGTTTGTAGGAATGTAATTGAGTTTTACTATCATCTTCTCCACACAATCTTTGATGAAGTGGTACTTGATCTCAATGTGCTTTGACTTGTCATGAAACACTGAATTCTCAAAGAGTTTGATACAACTTTGATTATCGCAGTAAATGACTGTAGGATCCAACTCCTGATCAAAGAGCCCAGCTAGAAGTTTTTGAAACTAGAGAGCCTCACATGTAGCCATACTAGCTGCCATATATTCGGCCTCTATAGAACTCAGCACAACTGACTTTTGTTTCTTGCTGTACCAAGAGACTGCTCCTGATCCCAAACTGAAACTACACCCTGAAGTGCTCTTCTGATCAACTGTACTACCTGCCCAATCTACATCGATAAACCCCTTGAGCTTCACTCCATCCTGCTGAACATACTTCAACCCATAATCAACTGTTCCTTGGAGATATCTCAAAACATGCTTCGCAGCTATCCAGTGCACACGTTTAGGTTCCACCATAAACTGATTGAGTGAGTTCACTACAAAACAAATGTCTGGCCTAGTGTTGACCAGATACATAAGAGAGCCTATCAACTATTTGTATAAAGTTGGGTCCACTGCCTCTGATCTAGAAGCATCAATCTTCTTCCAATTGGTCACAAGTGGCGTTAACACAAGCTTACAGTTTTCTATCCTGAATCACTTCAAGATATCAATTAAGTACTTCCCTTTTCCAAGGAAGATCTCTCCCTCTTTCTGCCACAACCCCAATCCCAAAAAGTAGTGCATCAACCCCAAGTCCTTCATCTCAAACTCTCCTACAAGATCCCGTTTGCAGTGTGCTATGAGCTCCTCTAACCCTATGAGAAATAGGTCATCAACATATAACACCAATATGAGAAGTTTTCCCTTCACCTGAACATAGTACAGGTTCGGATCCGCCTCACTCACTACTGAATTTGACACCATTTTCCTATAGATGTTTGTCAGTCGTTCGAAAAATCTTTGTCGGAAAAGCGATGAAATGAAGAAAACATTTTCGTTGCTATTTTTTTGTTGAAAGGCCGACGACGAATTAAACATCGAAATAACAACGCAGATTCGTTGGTCGTCGGCATCATAAAATGACTAGAATGTTCATCGTAATATCGACAAAAAATTCGTATATCCACTGATGAATCACACCATAAGTTCATTGCCATTTCGATGAAATGGGCAAGGAGTAGCGTCGAAACAACACCAGAAGTTTGTCGTGATTTCAACGAAATGGGGAAGGAGTAGCGTCGAAACAACACCAGAAGTTCATTGCCATTTTGACGAAATGGTCAAGGAGTAGCGTCGAAAGAACACCAGAAGTTCGTCGCAATTTTGACAAAATGGGGAAGGCGTAGCGTCGAAACAACACCAGAAGTTTGTCACCATTTCGACGAAATGGGCAAGGAGTAGCATCGACACAACAGCAAAAGTTTGTTGAAATTGCGACGAAATGGGCAAGGAGTAGCGTCGAAACAACAACAAAAGTTCGTCGAAATTGCGACAAAATGGGAAAGGAGTTACGACAAAGCCTTCGTCGCAGCTATAGCAACTTCGTCGGACCTTTTCGGTGATTCGTCGATGGTTTTCGTCGAAATTGCGACTAAACAATGCAATTTTTTTGTTTTTTTAAATATTCATTGAAATGTACCATCGCGGAGACTGATGACTGATCATACATACAAACTACAAGATGCATAGAAAAATCATTACACTTGAGAACAACCAAGGGCTAACAAGGGAAGGAGTTAAGAAATGTTTGGATTGAAGAGAAAATGTGTAGGGAAAATGCTGAGCAGTGTCAAGAGAACAGAGCTTGTAGAATATATTCTTGACCTAATCAGGCTCTTGAACAACTTAAACAAAATTAAAATACTAACACATACATGAGACATGTAATGAAATTCCAATATCTGCTATCTTTTTCATTAATGCAGAGGTAGGTAAAGGAGAAATAATTATAATTGTAACACTATTCATAGTCCAGTAAATTATGTTCGTAGTTTTTGTTCAATGGACCTCAGTTTTATCATTATACTGCCCATCTAATACCATATTTTAATCCAGGTTTCAACTATCTCAGATCTAAAGAAGCACCTTCAATTAACCATTTAAAGTACTATAAAATAAGATAAGACTTTTACTTGAGAAAGATTGGGTACACTTGTAGGATTAAAGTTCTCACAATCATCAGGATTTATTGGCACACAGACACAACCTGCAACATATGAAGTAATGGATGACTACAAGTTAGTGAAATGGTCCTTAACTGTGAGTGGTTTGCAAATTGATTGGTAGAAAATAAGGTTACAAACAGATCTACATGAAAATTTATGAGGACAATCTATTGTAATCATCAAAATAGATGAAAAGTGCAAAGGAAAGAGCTGAGCTATATCTCTAGAGCCTAAAAAAACACATGCAAGAAACATAAAAAAAAAAGAACATACCAGTTTTTGGATGAATACAAAATGGTGCCTTCAGGAAGTGATTCATATGCTTTCACACCTGACACAGGACATTAAGAAGATTTTAGTCTTCCTCTATGAAATTAACTACTTACAGAATAAACCCAGAAACCAATATTATATACCTCCATGTCTAGCCGAGGGTAGGTATATAAGAAAAAAAATTCTTCAATACAATGCTGAAAAATATCAATGTGTGTGTAGGTTTGTATTACTCAAAATATCATTTCACTGCCTAAGGAAAAATACCAAAGTGATGTTTTAAATTTCAATCTTCACATAGGCTCCCTTATTGCTACAAATGCATATACAAGAATTATTCGAGCTCTAAAATATTCAAATATTAAGGATTTAATTAGCTATAAGATGGAAAGTTGTTGTTTAGACATAATCCATTATCTTTTACATATCTTTATTCACTCCTAGCACTTCAGATAAATTTGTGTAAATGAGACAGAAATGTGAATCTTTTATGACAAAGAAATTTCTTAAAAGGAGGGGGGAGAGAGTAAAGGGTAGGGGGAAAGAGAATGCTTGAATGTATAGCAAATTATAACATTTTGATCATTATAACAATGAAACGAATCTTAAGTTTGAAGCATTAATATCATTTACAACATTTATGATCAAGAATGAATGTAAGTAGAGAAATTTTGCATACCTGCAGATGGTACAAAATTTCATGGTTAAGTCGAAGCCTCCCATCAACAACAAGATCCAAATATCCGTGTATCTATCTCAATCGAGCCTCTAAACCCTTCAAAGTTGTCAATTTTTCCACTAACCTATTATGCACAAAAGTCAAATTTTAGAGTTATGTCACCACTAAAAACAGAAGAAACAGAGCTTTGAAACCAAATCCACACACAACACAATGTGGTATTCATACAAAGCCATACAAAAAAAAAACTAAACTCAGAACATTGAATGGAAACAACTTCAAATTATGATGCAGAGCATGGATTCAGGGTATAAAGAATCATTTTTCTGCCACATAGTGAAAAGTTAGCACTTTCTTTCATCTTTGCATATTGGTTTGATGCTTCAAACGATGCATTTCTTATATTGAAAAGTTCATTACCTTATTGAGCTTCTCTTTGTTTCGAGAATAATTTAATATTCTCTACTTAACATGGCCAACCACGTGACGATGGAAGCTCATTCCCCCCCCCTCACATCACTCTCAATTCCCCATACCCAATCATATAACATTAATCATTCATTCATCCATTAATAACATATAACATTCATTCATTCATCCATTAATAACATTTAACATTCATTCATTAACATATAACATTCATTAATTAACATATTCACATTCATTCATTAACATATAATATTCATTCTTTCAGTTTTTACATATTATCAAAAATATTTTTGTCATGATATGATTACAATCACTTTTTTTTCTTTTTTTCTTTTTTAAAGCTACAAAAATCTGAAGTGGAGTATCATTTTCTAAATCAATATATGTCCCCCCTTTAGTTGTTCTGCCCTCTGCTCGTGATCTTAATGTGCGCCTAGTCGTTTTCTCATGACATGGATGCCACTGTAAGGGGGGGTCTGCGGCAATAAAAAATAAATGTTAAACTGATATGTTTTATTATTATTGTTACAAGTGTAACTGAGGGTAAATTCTACAATTTAGATTAGATCAATCTAATGAATGCAAATCACAAATAAAAATAAACCCAAAGTTCTATAGAGCACAAAGGAAATTAAGCAATAAAACGGTTATACCTGTAAATCGCATTTTCCATCATTACCTCCATAACACCTTCTTGCTTGCTAGATGATATTGTGCCCTCAGATTCGTTGTGCGAGAAATCTGCAAATGTCTAAGACCTACAATAAGATTTGAAGGATTTATGCAATGTCTAAATGCCTATGACTATGACAATGTCTATGAAAATAATGACTTCTAATGCCAAATGACTATAATGACTATTAAATTAAAAATGAAGTTGTCGGATCCTGAAATTATGAGCAAAATTGTCTTTTATAGAAAACACAATTTTGAGTGGATGGATGAGATTGAATTGATGACAAGAACCTAAAATGAAAGGTCCAGATTAAGTCTGAGAATCCCTAATTAGGGTTAGGGAAAAATCATTAATCGAACGGTCAAAATAATATCTCAGATAATCGGATCGACGGTGGAGAATAAATGAGAATATTAATTAGAAAATAGAGATTTTCGAAGATCAAGAAGATAAGATTGCCTGATTTGTGAGATTCAAAAAATCAAAAAGATAAGATTTGAACTGAAGATTCGATTTGGAAAATCAAGAATCTGCCCGATTACTTGATTTTTAGAAGATTAGATACTATTTTGAATTAAATTAATTCAAAATAATGATTTTAGAAATAATAAATAATTGATTTTCCAATTATTTACCAAAGTGAACCTGACAGTTAAGATTGTGATGACATTTTAAATAATTTAATTTATTTAAAATGAGAAGAATATCAAATTGGCAATTAAATAATTAAATTAAATTATTTAATTTAGCAGATAAGACCAATTAATTAAATAAATTAATCAATTTATTTAATTAAGACAATTAGTGACATATTAAATAAACAAATGTAATTCATTTATTTAATAATCAAGAAGAATTAATGGATAAGGATAATTAAACAAATTTAGAAATTTATTTAATTATAGGGAGACTTAGAGAATTAGTGATGTATTTAATAAATAAATAGAATTTATTTATTTAATAATCATGAAGAATAAAATAACATGAATTAATTAAATAATTATGAATTATTTAATCAATAGTCGAATGTGGACCAAAAACATAATTAAATGTTTCAATTATGCTAGGATGAAAGTGGTAAAAATGAAGCTTGCGGGCCTACGTCATTTTTAGGTGTCTACATTTTTCCCATTTTTGTCATAATGTAGCATGTCGCATTGTGACAAAGAAAAGAAGTCAAAAGTATGCCCCAGTGCCAAATAAGATGAGGAAGAATGATGGGGAGGGTTATGGTATGCCCCCTCGAGAGGAAAGACAGGTTCCAAGAACATGGGTGTGCTCTCGAAATGGATGAGAAGATTAGAATATGAAGAGACAAAGAAATGTTAGTGCAAAAGATATGGATGATGATATGGATTCAATGCCTATATGAGATGGGTGAGAGAAGATGACAAGACTAAAGAAGATGCATGTTAGTTCCTAGACCAAATCCTTCAAAACCTTACTATAGGACTTTAATATTTATTGCTCTTAATCATCATTGGGCCAGTTGTTGTGATGGCCAACAAACACCATGATATGACATAGATCAAGGTGTGCAAGGCCGTACCATCACATAAGATAAGCAGTCACAGACAAGGAAGATCATGACTCATACCAAGAGCGTTATTGCCCCAGTCTTTGTCAGAATCAGCCACAAGCAGAAAAAGACAAAAAGGACAAGTCATGAAACGTCGTTGCTCATCTAAATCTTGTTGCCAGGACATCCTTGAGGAACTAGCAACATGACTATCAGAAAGAAATAAGATAAAGCCATTATCATGATATGTCGCTGCTTTTCTAAATCTTTTTGTCGGGATCTCGCTGAGAAACTAGGAACATGAGTGTCAAAAGACAAGACAAATGTCATGATACATCACTGCTTCTCTAAATCCTGGTGTCAAGATCTCGCTAAAAAACTAGTAACATGATAAAAAGCCAAAAACGAATGCCAAGTATTTTCCAAGTGTGTCTGGATGTCAAGTTTTAATGATGTCAAGATGATGAATGCCGAAGGTTGCCATATTCAAGAAGGACACATCCTGAATAATGTCGATGTCTAGGAAGGACACATCCTAAAACACCAATGTCAAAGTTTTGTTCTTTAGAAGGACACATCTAAAAGAACGGTGATGCCAAGAGGAATGATCCTTAAGTGTCAGAAAGGATCCCTCGAAAATGTCAAATAATAGGGACGATGCCTAGGAAGGACACATCCTAAGGAACCAATGTCAAATTTTTGTTCTTCAGAAGGACACATCTGAAAGAACGTTGTTGTCAAGAGGAATGATCGTTAAGTGTCAGAAAGGATCCCTCGAAAATGTTAGATGACAATGCCAATTCCTAGGAAGGACACATCCTAAGGCATAAATGACAGAGGTTATTCTTCAGAAGGACCCATCTGAAAGGTAACCAAGAGTTTATAGTTTGACAGGTTGCGATAATTTGACTTGTTTTGACTAAGTTTGACTTGTTTTGACTGAGTTTGACTTGTGTTGGCCATATGTCGATATTGTCATGATGACATGTGCCGATGAGATTGTCATGATGATTTTTTTTCGTTTGGGAAAGATTCATGTTGTCTTGAAGACTTTTTGACGTGTGTGCCAGTGTGATTCCATGAACCCTAATGGACTGACCTAGTGCGGCCTCGGGGGCTCATCAACAGATGGCCTTGCCTACGTCATACACTCAGAGACCTCGTAGTTTGACACGACCAATGACTTTGTCTTGGTGACCAAAGATTGCATCATGATTTTATTTTGAAAACCTAAAAGGACTGACCTAATGTCTCGGGGACTCAAATGTGAGTCTTGCCTACGTAGCAAATGCGCAGAGACAACGTAGTTTGGACAAATGACAAAGACTGATTGACCTGACTGACTTTGACAAGAGATGACACTGCGTTTGCGTTATTCAAGCAGTCTGATGTTTTGTTTGTGGTTTTCTTCAGGATGTTTTATGATTTTTAGGTCTTTTTTTAGGAATTTTTACGATGTTTTTGGTCTTTTTTCAAGACTTTTATGATGTTTTTGGATTTTGACATTTAAGAGGATCGTGACAAATGCATATGACTGATGCCTACACATGAGAATCCAAGGACAAACATGATTGTGCCCCTAGTCAAGCTGAATACCAATTGACATGTGATGACAACGTTGTTTGACGTGGGAAGGACGCATCCCGAAACAACGTGAGGATGATGACGATAATGTGATGAAAGTATCATAGTCTACAGCCAGGCCAGGAACGCAGTCAAGTAATGTTTTGGATAATGTGCTTTATGAATTATACTCATTGCATTTGGAATGACTCAGTTAGGACTAGATGGGATGATGATTATCCTTAGACCGTTTGACAAGGGAAAGCCAAGATAGGTGACAGGCATGAAAGGATAGGGGATGGCCTTGGTAAAGGACAAGAGACATGAGACTAAGGGAATTGTCATATGATTTTCAAGGACTATGTCATATAAGGACAATAAGACTATGATGGTCAATGACATGATGTTTCGTGAATCGTGTATGACCGAAGGATAGACATGTGAAGAGTTTTCCCAAAGCATGATTTATGTGTGCCAGTTTTATGTCAAGACCAAGGTAGGTGGGAATGATATGGATTAAATGGTCAAATGCCAATGCCAAGAGGAAGGCCTAGGAGATGAGACAACTTGCCCCCAAGTGTAAGAGTCCACATAGACGATTTATTTTACACATGATGCCTGTTTGCCAGGTTTTCATCATGGTACTTATCCAGGGCGCCTGTTTGCCAGGTTTTCACCATTGGATGAAATTTTTCTCTTTACTATTTTCTTGAATTTTTAATTTTTTTGGTGTCACCAAGATGCCTGTTTGCCAGGTTTTTATCAGGGTGACGATTTTTATCATTTTCAATTTTTTTTTGTATTTTTGATATTGTGGATAGCCTGGATGCTTTAGATTACCACTGACTGTTCTAAATCCACTGATGGTGCCGATGTAGAGACTAGTGCCATGATATGCCAATAATGTCCTGTCTGAAGTAGTTGTCTTGTCAGGATCGTAGCGCTTGTATACAACTGATCGATGTCATTGTGATTCTTTCTGATACTAAAGTTGGCCTTATCAAAATACGCACATCGTAATAGAGTGCCATGAGAGTCCTTGTGGTAAAGAGTTGCTGCCATGATGTGACGGATTTGTGACATGGGATTTTTGGACTTTAGGTGAGATGTAGGATTATGACAAATGATGGTAGATGTGGAAAGGTTGTTTGGACATTTGGATGAATGACTTTTTATTTTCCAAACTTGGTATGGTGGATGACGAATTTTGGGGGGATGGCGTTTGGAACCAACACTTTTATATGCCTTGATTGATGACCATTTTGAAGGAGGTGGACATGTGTTATATGTGGGAGTCCTCTTGTCTTGTGGCTCCACATTGTGATTGACTTTTGTATTTGACTTGATGTCTTTGTTTGATCCATCTTTCTTTGGGATCCATTTTAATTTCATTTTTCCACTTGTCCTTTTGTTTGATTCAATGGCCTTTGACATTTGATTATGATCTTTTGACTTGTAAGACTTTTGTTTTTGTTGGTTCCAAAGGGAAGGTTTATTCATGATAGAATGATGGTTTATGGTGTGGGTGGAGAGGGTGTTGGTAGCAATCTTATGACAAAGATTTCTCATGGACTCTATTTTGATGTTTATATTTGACAAGGTTTCCCCCAATATCGAGGAGGTACCACTGGCATCGTTTGATTTGCTATCTGAGGAATAACCAAGACCTTGATGTCTGTAATTTTCCTGAAGTTGTATTGGTTCTAGAATTCCTTGCTCGTGTATGCCTAGTCCTTTGCCTTGATATTGCATGCTTTGACAGATTCTATTTGTGATGGGGTATTTATTGTTTTGAAAGCAAGATGCTAACCCATCATGATGTCTATGGACACTGTCACTTGTAATATTTTCATCTGCAAGAAAGCCTGCTCTGACAAAGACAGATGACCCTAGCTGATAAAGTGTCTTACCTTCATTTTCATGTTGGACATATTCCTGACCGATATCTTTGGTCTGATCGTGTGACATGTCAGGTTCAGATGATTCTGTTGGTGCTTCCAAGGCAATGTCGAAGCCATCATTATGTTTAGTGTCATAGAGTTTAGTAAATTCAGCTATAGCTTGATCATTTTCAAATATGTCCATATTGGAATACTCTTGTGCTTGAGGAATATCGTCTATGTGTGTAATGGAGGCAAGTGTCTCATCTTGGGAAGTGTCAATAGTCAAATCCTTTATAGGGTCAGCAAGTGTTTGATCATGAATGGCATAAAGGTCAAGGAGTGGACCGTCTTGGACTTCTTGGTCAATGGTAGGGTCTTGGTCCAAGATGGGGTTGTCATGGATTTGGATTTCTTGGTCAATGGTAGGGTCTTGGTCCAAGATGGGGTTGTCATGGATTTGGATTTCTTGGTCAATGGTAGGGTCTTGGTCAAAGATGGGGTTGTCGAAAATAGGGTCATGGGATGGACTACCTTGTTCTTCACATGAGGGTGACGTTATAATGTCATGCTTTGGGCTTTCATTTTGACATGTATCCTCAAGTTTATTAAATGGGATTTGACTTTGGACTATGATAGAATTTTCATGATTTGATGTGGCTTGTGAGGGGGTGACTTGAAAAAGATTAATGACCAAAGGACTAGGATAGGATGTGGGAACTTGGATTGGACTAGTATATGAAGGACTAGGATAGGACATGGGGACTTGGACTGGAGTAGCATATGAGGTATAAGGATAGGACATGGAGTCTTGGACTGGATTAATTATTGAATGACAAGGATATGACATGGAGACTTGGACAGGATCGGTATGGTATGATGTGGGGACTTGACATGAGTTGGTAGATGGTTGATAAGGGATGCAGACTTGGATGAGATTAATAGGTGAAGGACTAGGATATGATGTGGAGACATGGAATGGACTAGCGAACAATTGACTTCCCTTGTCAAGGTTAGGATAAGGGTGATAAGTGGACGTTTGTTGTGAATTACTGGTAGGATTTATGTCAAGCGACTGTTGATGGTGAGGGTAGACGGATGGAGGTGGCAAAGTATTTATGTCAAAGCCTTGTGGTAACTTAGCCCCTTCATCCAAAAGCATGGCGAGATACCTTTGAGGGTCATGTAAGAATGATTTTTTTACAAAGGAGAATATATCATGATTTTGCGTTGTAGCTTCTATGTCTTTGAAATATACTCGTCCATTTTGGTCTCTTTGTATGAATGGTTCAAAAATGTTTTGTGATGAAGATGGCATGTTCATGGAAGATTGCATGTTCATGTTGTGAAATGGGTCATAAAAGGTCCAATGTTTGTTCGTGTCATAAGTGTTATTGTCGATGTTGGGATTGAAATCTTGTCTAAAGTTTGTCATTTGTAGTTGTTGTCTTTGAACTCTAGTCTCAACCGTAAAAGGGATTTTCTTAGATAAGGATGACACCAATGACAACTAAATGTGAGGATGATGACAACCTATGTTTTTCAGATTTTTTGGATAAAGGATGACAATGCAAGACTATGTTTTTAGATTTTTGACAATAAGGGATGCAATATGACAATGTTGTCTAAAGAAAATGAATAATGCCAAAGGACAATGAAGACTAAGATGACAAGTTATGTCACTAATTTTTTTGTATTTTTGGAATAAAGGATGACAATGCAAGACTATGTTTTTTGGATTTTTGACAATAAGGGATGCAATATGACAATGTTGTCTAAAGAAAATGACTAATGCCAAAGGACAATGAAGACTAAGATGACAAGTTATGTCACTATTTTTTTGTATTTTTGGAATAAAGGATGACAATGCAAGATGATGATGACATTTTCCTAAGGAAATGATTGATGACGAGGTTGTGAAAGCCAATATGAGGACTAAGATGATGATGTTTGACTAAGGACTTAATGTTATAAATGCAAAGTCTAGGTTCAAAATGATGACTAAGATGAACAATGCAAAGTCTAGGTTCAAAATGAGGATTGAGATTGTTTTTGATGTTTTGTTGAAAAGTCTGAGTTGTCTAAGGTCGATTGTTTGTGTCCAGATTTGTGAATGTTGTGTATAATATTTGAGTAATCCAACAAGCACTTGACAAGAACAATATTTTGAATGTAACCAATCGCACATCAAATAAGTACAATCCTAGGTTAGGTCATGACAATATTCACTAGATTCCACGCGGGTTTCCCCAACCGCATATCTGTAGCGTGTGAATTCAGAAGCTTGGCTGCACAGGCTCCCCCTTATAGTGCACTCTCTTCTCAGGCCAACCAAGCTTCCAACCCCCATGAAACTCCCATGGCGAGTTGATCACATCTACTACAAACTGTGAAAGTGTGGATGCCTTCACACCGACCGGTGCTGCGCTAGCAAATAGAAGGATTTTGGCTTACTACACAAATTTTTTTAGTTAGGGACCCCCGTTCGAGTGGCCATACATGGGGCAAGAGATTAATCACCATTAAGGTGGCACTCCATCCTAAAGAGGTTAAGCTCAACAGGGTTTAAGGGAGTACAACTCCGTCCGTATGACACATCCGCACAAGCAACCTTAGGTTTTCCCTTAAGGTTTACATTTAAATACCGGTTGGGGGTAGCTTGGCTTTAGCTCCGTTGCCGGTTTGAGTCACGTTGGGGTGATGAAATCCCCAGGCAGGCCCAATTTCTAGAGTTGGTAACCGTTTCTCTTACACCCAAGATCGCTCAAAAGCGCAAGGGGAGAGGATACTCCGATATACCAAGTCAGGGTAATTATAGATAAAAATGGATCTAGTTTTCTGATCACTAGGTTTTCACCAAGTGAGAGCATACTCACCTACCATTTTGCAAACACAGTTAAGCAAAGTAGACATGAATGTTCTTTTTATGTGCACCAAAATTTAAATGTTTACTAATCTATGAAAAAAAACAAGCACAATGTTTGTTTTATTCCATCTTCGACATTTGAATCTGCAAACAAAAGATTAGTAGTTTCTTTATTAAATGATTTTTGACACACGAATAATAACCGCCACACGCTGCAAATCTTGATTAGTAACAAAAAAAATAAAAAATAAAAATTTATTGACAGCAGCAACTTAAAACAGCGATAACCTGCTCAAAACTTAATGAAATTTTAAGTGGTAGAAATCCATGGAAAGCTGAAAATCAAACCTTCAAAACCCAGAAATTATTTTCCATGATTCTGCTAAAAAAAATGTTATAGAAAAAAAGAAACACAGGTTTCAAAAGCTAAATTAAAAAAATAGCGATTAGTAAAATAGCCATAACTTTCTCAAATCTTAATGAAATTTAAAACTGTTTGCAATTCTGAAAAGCTGAGACCGAGATCTACAAAACCCAGAAAACGTTTTAAACGATTCTATTCGCCCATTTTTCTGTCCTCAAGAGAAGGTGACGGGATTTTGTATGACTTATTGGCTGTAACCTACAAAACAGTTAAAGCAAAAAAGAAAAACACACAAATATTTCTATAGAATGTCGGGTTCACCAATGTAACTAAGGGTAATTTCTAAGGTTTAGATTAGATCAATCTAATGAATGCAAATCACAAATGACAATAAACCCAAAGTTCTATAGAGCACAAAGGGAATTAAGCAATAAAACGGTTATACCTGTAAATCGCATTTTCCATGATTACCTCCATAGCACCTTCTTGCTTGTTGGATGATATTGTGCCCTCAGATTCGTTGTGCGAGCAATCTGCAAATGTCTAAAACCTACAACAAGATTTGAAGGATTTATGCAATGTCTAAATGCCTATGACTATGACAATGTTTATGAAAATAATGACTTCTAATGCCAAATGACTATAATGACTATTAAATTAAAAATGAAGTTGTCGGATCCTGAAATTATGAGCAAAATTGTCTTTTATAGAAAACATAATTTTGAGTGGACGGATGAGATTGAATTGATGACAATAACCTAAAATGAAAGGTCCAGATTAAGTCTGAGAATCCCTAATTAGGGTTAGGGAAAAATCATTAATCGAACAGTCAAAATAATATCTCAGATAATCGGATCAACGGTGGAGAATAAATGAGATAATATTAATTAGAAAATAGAGATTTTCGAAGATCAAGAAGATAAGATTGTCTGATTTGTGAGATTCAAAAAATCAAAAAGATAAGATTTGAACTGAAGATTCGATTTGGAAAATCAAGAATCTGCCCGATTACTTGATTTTTAGAAGATTAGATACTATTTTGAATTAAATTAATTCAAAATAATGATTTTGTGAAATAACAAATAATTGATTTTTCAATTATTTACCAAAGTGAACTGACAGTTAAGATTGTGATGACATTTTAAATAATTTAATTTATTTAAAATGAGAAGAATATCAAATTGGCAATTAAATAATTAAATTAAATTATTTAATTTAGCAGATAAGACCAATTAATTAAATAAATTAATCAATTTATTTAATTAAGACAATTAGTGACATATTAAATAAACAAATGTAATTCATTTATTTAATAATTGGAAAGAATTAATAGATAAGGATAATTAAACAAATTTAGAAATTTATTTAATTATAGGGAGACTTAGAGAATTAGCGACGTATTTAATAAATAAATAGAATTTATTTATTTAATAATCATGAAGAATAAAAGAACATGAATTAATTAAATAATTATGGATTATTTAATCAATAGTCAAATGTGGACCAAAAACATAATTAAATGTTTCAATTATGCTAGAACGAAAGTGGTAAAAATGAAGCTTGCGGGCCTAGGTCATTTTTAGGTGTCTACAACAAGTATTTGATTAATTAAAAGAACATTAGAGTGGTTCTCTTTACCTGATGGGTCCACATCATGTTCCTAGACTTTTGTTATAGACTAATGCTCAACATGTTGAACACCCTCTAAATCCTGATCTGTAGTTGAAACACGAAAGGTTACATTAATTAATACACCAATTGAAATTAAATATGTTTAAGAGAACATGAGAGTGGTCCTCTTTACCTGATGGGGCCACATCATGTTCCTAATCTTCTCTAGCCTGATCATGCTCAACACGTTGATCACGCTCTACATGCTCTAAAGTTGAAACACAAAAGGTTACATTAATTAATACACCAATTTCAATTAAATATGTTTAAAAGAACTTTAGAGTTGTCATATTTACTTGATGGGGCCACATCATGTTCCTGATCTTCTCTAGCCTGATCATGCTTAACATGTTGATCACACTCTACATGCTCTAAAGTATCAGGATGCACACCATGGCCTTCATTTGCAGGTTGTGCTCCACCCTCACCAGGCTGCATTCCAATGTCATGTGTAGTATTATCATTGCTTGAATGTATAAAACAAATAGGCATGTAATTACTTTATGGTGGAAATTAATATTGAATAGATTGCACAAGTATTCAATTTTAAATAAACTTTATTGAGTTTATTTACCTGTGTGTCGGATGTAGCGGAAGGTTGTGTTTTCCCAGTCAAGACTCTTAGGCATTTAGCCACGGCTCCATAGCCTTGCTGGAAGGAAATCTTCAGGTGATCTTCTGTGGGAACTCTATTGAATTTAGAACCCTACATTTTTGCATAAGATTATGAATTTTGCTTCTATGGTGTGATAAAACCAAAATTGTTTTCAATTTATTATTTGGATACTATATTTCATTTATTGATACTTACAATTCGTGCAGCTAATTTCATATAACCACCAGAGCCAAGTTTGTGCTGCCCATGTTTTTCTAGTCTTTCCTTTGTTGCCTTTGATGTGTCGGGAAAACTATGATAAGTTTGAAATATGTTAGATTATGTAAAAAGAAAGAGTAATCAGTATATAATTACATTGTTGATAGTATCACATACCTTTCTTGGCTTGGTGGTGTCTTTCCTTTTATTATTTTTAGCCTTCTCCTTTCCATTTGACACCAGGTCCATCCCCTCCCTCTCTGGAATCATGGTTTGACACTCATACTTTTTGTTCTCTCTAAATGTGACCTATATTATCCCTCACATACTTTAGATAGCTGTCACCTTTCTTAAGGACCTTGGTTGGTTGAATGTTTTATCAACACAACTAAAAGCGGTTAATGAGCTCATCTTTTAAATCTTGATTTTGGGCATTCCACCCCATGCGTATGGTGGGCCCGAAAACTCCAATGTAATATCAATTAGATGTTTATAAAAAACATCATTTCCTGCAAAATGATCATGGGATCAATAGTCTAAAAAGAGCAATCAATAAGTAAATTTCAATTGGATTATATATAATAATAATTAAAACATTTTAAAGTACTTGGGACCTTCTCTATCTTTATGGGAACGAAATCCTCGGTCAACACAAGTGTGACCAACAATGTTCCGTACTAGTATCTGAGAAGATCTAGGAAATGCTACTAAAACATCACCAGTACTAGTGACCTCTGCATCCCCAGGTACATGTCTTGATGCATTTTGGCATTTGTTCGCTGCTAGAGGGTGCATTAACGAATGCTTGCATGGTATGTGTTCTGATGCTTTAGACGACAATATAGGCAGATGATGGGGTTAGATGATGTGATGTATGTGTAGGAAGATCATGATGGATACTTGTACCAACCCCTACTCCTCGGGCAACACTTGCAGTACCCTGATCATGGTCAGGAGCATCATGAGGAGGCAAATAACCTTGTAAAACAACACATATTTTAGTTCATGACATAAAAGTTATAAAACCATGAATGAACTTATGTTATAATTAAAGACCTCATGACAACTTACTTGCAAGTTTTGTAATCTCTTAGTCAATATTTTAACCCTCTCTCTTATCTCATCTTTTTGAGGCACTATGAATATCAACGGCAAACTTTCTTCATTGCATTTTTTGGATCTTCTTTATAAATTATTGAGAGGGTTCTTGAATAAGCGATGTCATCATCACAAAATATTATTTGCACCTCACAATGGATGCTCTCCTCTACTGTTGGTGCCTTTCCCTGATCAATCAACTGCAACAAGAATATTAAAAACATTATCAAAATTAACCCAAAAAACTTATGAAAAAAACATAATAAAACATTTTGCTTGTATCTAATTTGTACAATTACAATGAGGTAAACCTGTCGAGTAGAAGCACCTGAAGATACATCACGATCTGTGCTCTGGGCTAGAGCCTTCTCCGTAGGATCAATGTCCCCCTGTGACAAAAATTAAATATAAAAAAATATTACCGAAATGAAACCAATAGACTTACGAAAAAAACCATAAAAATAAAATGGTATATTGTAGTCATTAATTGGAGGTTGGGTGAAATGGTACATAGTACATACTACCCCTATAGTAACTGTGTTTGTAACTAAGAAATTCAAATTGTAATCGATTAGCAACTCTTCCCCTGTAGTTATTGATTTTATCGCACATACGAATACATGGTTTCCCTCACGCGCTTTGAATATGCAATTGGGTTGCTTATTTGTTGACCCAAGTCATGTATTGTTTATAAACCCTACAATATTCCTTGATGCTTTTGGCCTTCCGTCAATGTACATAGCCACTCCTTTATTTTGATCATTGTCTTTTAGTTGTATATAATTTGCTAACAGTGCATACCTACGCATACTTCGTGTATATTGAACCAGTTGCATCCAATCTTTGTAACTTTAATAGGGTCCAACATACTCCATCAATTCAATAACTTTGTCGTAACAGACCTTTATGTCGTCCATGCAAAATAGGCCCAAACCATGTAATGACGATGGTGCTATGCGATATATCCTCTCGTTGACACAAAAATCAGTGTTTATTGAAGGAAGTTCCTTGTGTACCCATTGTTTCCATAGATGTTTGTACCTCAAGGGCACCTCGATGTCGCCTATGCTCTCATCATCATAATGCGTTTACAAAATTTTCTTCTAATCTTTTGACCTCTAGTTGATCTCCCTCTTTTAGACATACTACATGTCTCGCTTTCCTCTTCTCTTCCTAAATTTCCCTCACTCGAGGAAGACAGATCTGAAAAATACCTATTTGGTGGTACTTGCACTCATAAGAATGTTGGATGAAGTTCTTTCATGGTGATGTGATCCTAAGGTGACATTATGATTAATCTATCATTTCATCACTAGAATTTCATAGGTTATAAGGTAATCAAGTCTTGATAGATTGCAAGCTATTGTTATGACCGTCCAAATGTGTCCATTACAAATCAAATCTACGTAACGTTTTAACTCTCAAACTTTGTAACAAGTGTTAAATGTAACTATGGTCCACTAGTTACACAACCAAGGCCTCAAATGTATTCTCTAATTGTAATCAAAGGACTTTTTCTCTTCATTCAAGTAAATTAACATGAAGGGAAACACCACCAAGTCGTTTATTGGACACCTACATGACTAAAAATAGCAGAAAATTTACATTTAATTTCCATATGTCTAAGTGGTTAATGGGGAGGGTGTGTACTAGGCCGGTTAAGTCATCATAAGTTTATGCTTTGGCAATAATTTTTTTTAAGTCATATTAAATCTTCCTATGTCTAATTGCTAGGAGACTTTTGGTATGTTTTAAGGTAGGATGATTGATGAAAGAGCCCAAAGACTAGCCTTTCTCCATGGTATCTAGGTACACATAGCAGTGGTTTTCTCTTATACGGTTGGACATGATTTAAAGAACTTAGCTAGGAATTATTCATTTAACCTAAGGTTTTCTCATAATGCCATCATTGGAAAAGTATGATCAAATTCTTGTATTATGAAGAATTGGTCTATGTGCCTCTAGTAATCACTATAAATGTTTGTAAGGATAAAATGACTAATTTCATTAGGTAGGAGATAATCAACTTTGAGTTCTTCAAAGATTATATTCCTCTATTCATAATTTTTAAGGGTTGTATGTGGAGGAGGTTATCACTACCAAGAAGGGAGGAGACCTTTCCTTGTATTCTTTTATAATTTTCATTATTCTTATTTATTTTACACTTACATTTACAAGTACACATACATATGCATTTACTGTTTTCATTTATTTCTCATGTAGTTTAATAGTTTGATTGATTTCATATTATATGTGTTGAAGACTTTAGAATTTCAATTACATTAATTTATGGATATGTTGTATCTATAACACTACAAAACCATATACTCTTTACATTTACACTTGCATTTAGAAATACACATTTATATACATAGATATAGATGAAATATTCTGAACCAATTTTTTCAATTTTTTGAATGCAATTACAAACAACATGTACCCGTTAAAGTTAGTTGGAAACCCAAACGATGCAGAAGTAACCCTAACCAAGAATGTACACCAAGATCCCGAGATGGGAAAGGTGTGAGCATATGGTCAGAGGATATTAATGCATTGTTGAACTGAGTAACTCTAACCAAGAATGTGTCCAAGGTGGATGAACATATGGTCAGAGGATCCCTACCAACTACAAATGCTGAAAGTAAACTCGATGCCAAGGATGTGCTTTCCAACCCAAGGTGGGAATGGAGCTACCATATGGTGGAGATGCTAAGAACTACAATGCAATTCAAAACGTAAGATAGGCAACAAGCCAGCCTCTTCCACTTATTCAGTGGGTATTACAAAAGTATGAAGAGATAGATAAGAAATGCTGACAGTACTACTGTTCAGCTTACAAGTAATAGAGAGTTCTTACAAAGAACAAGGATTAGAAGCTCTCCAATGCTGCAATAGTGAATCTGATCTCCATAAAGCTTAATAAGACTTCCTATCACCAACCCTTCACCAAAATGCAATATACCCAAATCTGATATGACATACAAGCAACTTGAATTGTATAACCAGCAACCTAATAGCTCACTAAAATGCACATATCTCTCTCACAACTCACTCTATTGATGCGAAATCAAATGCAAGATACCCTAATGAAGATGGCGACCAAGTTTGAACACTAAAACCCTACCAATGATCCCTTAATATTTTTGCACAAATCCCAAGAAGGCACCAAATGGCACGACCCTCAAGGAAGGGCGATTTGCCTTGGAAAAATCAAAAACTCCATCAAAAAATCTGCAGACTTGTTCATGAGGTCGCCCAAGGTAGTTAGAGAGAAAAATGCAATACCCATAATGAAATGATTTTTATTTTGAAAACTATGATTCAAACTACAAATCTGATATAACAATCAACAACTCTAGAATTGATAGAATATGCAATAAACTAAAGTATAAAGGAAAAAAAAGCTACAATGCAAACCTCACTACAAAAATCCTCTCAACAACAAGCTAACATCTCCACTAGTTGCTATCTTTCGAGCAAGAAGTCGATCCAAGGCTAGGAGGCATACATTCCTCGAAGCAATCCCAGTACCATTTTGGCAGCATAACATTACTGAAGTCATAAGATGAGAAAATGAAGAGGAGAGGTCTCCATATAAACGATCCACAAGGAATCTCCAAAAACTTCTAGAAAGGGCGCCCTAAATTTCAAATTTGAAATAATCCAATCTCCCTCTAAGTATGGCATCCATTCTCTTCAAAGCAAATTGGACTTTTATTAAAATAATCTCTCCATCAAAGTAGGCGTCCCCCTTCAAGCAATATTTAAAAACCTTTAAAAATATTAAATTACCTCCTAAGAGGCATCCACCCATGAAGTCCCTTTTTAAAAACAACTTGAAGTGATGCAACTAGGCCAAGGGGGGGGTCAATATTAAAATATAACATTAAATATAACATTATTTAAATCAACTAAACTTATCTCTCCAAAATGCATCCCAAGGCCAAAAATGATCAAACCAACTGAACTGGCTAAAGAAGAGAGCCAACTGCACTGAAAAGCGTAGGATCACTGCCAAAAATAGAATTTACTAAAAATAGTAAATTCCAAAAGATGCTCGGATTGCACTGCAAGTCATACCAGTGCGAAGCTCTCTAAAAACCCAGAAAGAATCTGTAAACCAATCTCCAAATTTTGAGAAACAACAACCTCCAAAATGAGAAACCCTAATTTTACCCTCTGAGTAGCCTACGAGTCTCCAGAATAGGCCAATGGTCAACTGAAATCATCACACTTGAGAAGGGGACAATACAGTCCATGCTCCCCAAGATTGCTTTCCCTCAAGCAATCGCAAGTCTTGATGCTGCAAAATTTCCTCATTCTCCCAAGTTGCATCCTCCAAAGTCAAGTTCTTCCACTTCACCAAGTATTCTCTAATGGTTCTTCTTCTCAAAGAACGCTCTTTGAAATCAATAATCTCCTCTGGAATCAAAATGAATTTCCCTTCTTCGTCCAAAGGTGGTAACTGTGAAGAAGCAATAACATTATGTCCAAGTTCCTTCTTGAGGCGAGACACATTGAAGACATTGTGTACTCTGCTATTCGATAGTAGCTCCAATTCATAAGCTACTGCTCCAACCTTTTTGATAACTTTGAATGGCCCATAGAAGTGAGGTTTGAGCTTCTCAGCTCCAATCTTCTTGAGAGTAGATTGTCTATAAGGTTGAAGTCGAAGATAAACCATATCTCCAACCTCAAAAGAGCGCTCAACACACCGCTGATTGGTGTACATCTTCTACTGATTCTTTGCAATCTGAAGGTTGTTCTTCAAGGACTTCAAGATATCTTAACTATGCTGCAACAAGTCCTTGGCTTTAGGGGCTTTGCTATCACCAAACACCAAATCAGCAAAGCTAGGAGCCTCATAACCATAGAGAGCCATGAAAGGAGACATCCTTATTGACATGTGAAAGGATGAATTGTAGCAATACTCTCCTAGGTGAAGCCATTTCACCCATGCCCTTTGCTGCTCCGAAACATAGTTTTTGAGATAGATTTCCAACCATTTATTCACAATCTCTGTTTGACCATCCATTTGAGGGTGGTAACTAGTGCTTGGAGTAAGCACCGCACCACTCATCCTAAAGACTTCTTGCCAGAAAGTGCTTAGAAACTTGTTGTCCCTATCACTCACAATGTTTTTCGGCAACCCATGCAATCTAAACACCTCATGGAAAAACAAATCTGCAACTTGAGCTACTAAAAAAGAGCTAGTAATGGCAAAGAAGTGAGCAAACTTTGTTAATATGTCCACTACAACATAGATACAATCTTTGCCTTGGACCTTTGGCAACCCTATGATGAAGTCCATTGATGTGCTTTCCCATTTTTGATTGGGAATGGGAAGAGGTTGCAGTAGACCAGCTGGTAGAGTATGCTCATTCTTGTTCATCTGACAAGTGCGACACTCCTGGATGTAGCGTTGAACTTCCCCTTTCAGCCCTTTCTAAGAAAATCTTTCCCGAATTTTCCTATATGTCTTGAAGAAACCCTAATGACCAGCAAGTGGAATGTCATGGAATGTCATCAAAATCTTCTTTTTGAGCTTAGAATCAGCCACCAAAAAGATTCTACCCTTGTAGTGTATCAGCCCTTCAACTACCTTGTACCTTTCGTCATGAAAAGTACCTTCAATGATGCTGGTTGCAAACTTATTTTTGGCATAATCAGCACGCAACATTTCCTTTCAATCAGTAGTAAGCTCACACAATGAGCTCAAATGAGGTCTCCTAGATAGAGCATCAACCACAATATTGTTTTTCCCTTTGAAATATTCAATGTCAAAATCGTAAGCTTGAAGCTTACTCACCCACTTTTGTTGTCTCTCGTTCAAATCCTTATGATGCATGAAGTGCTTGAGACTATTGTGATCAGTCTTGACCACAAACTTTCTCCCCACCAAATATTGTATGAATTTAGCTAGTGCATGCATGATTGCAAGCATTTCCTTGTCATAGATGGAGTAGGTCCTTTCAACACCTCTTAACTTTATGCTCTCAAACAAAATGGGATGCTTGTCTTGCATCAAAACAGCCCCAACACCTTCTCTGGATGCATCACACTGTAGCTTGAAGGGCTTGGAAAAATCTAGAATAGCCAAAACCGGACAAGAGCTCATGATCTTCTTAAACTTATCAAAAGTATTTTGAGCCTTTTCTAACCAACAAAAAGCCCCCTTTTTCGTGAGGTCACTAAGAGGAGTAGCATTTTGTGAGTAGCCTTTCACAAATCTTCTGTAAAAACCACAAAGACCCAAGAACCCTTTCAAATGAGTCAAGTTCTCTGGAGGTGGCCAATCAACTA
>VDFB02019913.1:0-15551 GCA_007258455.2 Sequoia sempervirens | reverse complement strand
TTTGGAATTATCTTTGGGAGATCCATGGAGACCCTCATATATATCCATTCATAGAGGATCCTACTATAAATTTTCTTATTCCTCTTGCAAATACAAATTGGATACCCTTTGATGTTGATACTTTAAAGGAGCTTGAGTATATCATAGGTCTTGCACATTTCTATGGTTCAAAGACTTGTCTTCATTTTCCCACTCTTCAAATTGAGAGTCAATCTCCATCTTCTGTTGTTCCTAATCATCTTATCATTGCCACATCCTTTGGCCCTATTGGTTCAATATCATCGGACATCCATTATCTTTAATACATAACTACTTGAGATTCCTATCTTATAGACATATCATCCATATTTTTAGAGTCTCAAATTCTAGATTTGGAGGATTAATTCAAGAGGAGATTCATCTCCTCTTTTTTTATAGCCACATTAAATTAGTGTTGTCCCATCATCTTCATCATCTTTAGAGCTTGTTCTACATTAATTTTTACAATATTCTAGATTGACATCATATCTTTTCGACATGTGCACACTTGATCACTTTTCAAAGGCACACATCATTTGGATTTGGATTCCTGATTCTTTGATCTTTTGGGAATGGCTTCTCCAATCACCAATGGATCTACTTATTCCTAAGGGGATAAATTTTGTTTGTAGGTATTGTATCATGTTCTATCTTCAACCATTCATCATTGATAATTGAGATCCTTCCTTACAAGGGAGATTCATATCCTCATTATATCTCTCATATTTGGGGCACATATATTGTATTTGTGTGATAGAAACAACCCTTGGGGGTCACATTGAGTCCTCCTTCTAACCTTATTTCATTAGTGCAACTATTTTATTTTCTCTTTTGAAGAGGATTTTCTCCCATGTGCTTTTTCTCCTTTTATTTGGTTATAAGAGATTCATTTTTTTTATATGGGTACCTTAGTAGGCCTTGTAGCGAGGACCCATTTTGTATCCATCATTGCATTCTTCATCAAGTCTTTAGCTTCACCCTAAGTCAATCTTAAGATGGGGTATCATAGTAATAGGTTAATTACCTAATTAATTAATTAATTAATTAGGTCCCCTTTTACTTTAATAACTTAGCCTAAACTTAAGAATTATTTTTTATTCGATTGGTTAAATATAGCACATGTTATCTCATTGCATAGGATGGTGACACTTGTAACAACATTATTTAATCCTCGCCTAGGGTTTTAGATCTATGGTTTCTATCTCTTTTTCATAAGGATTGATCATTTATTATAATTATTCATTCAAGTTATTGCATCAATACAATCCTCAAGTTGATAAAATTAGTTTTTTTTATCTCCTTTATGTGATAGGATGATTTCTTGCAAGTGATTTATGGGAGCTATGGGGTTAAATCAACAACTCCAACAATGATTATTCACCTAAATATACATATCACATAAGATAATTTAATTCTTGGAAGTATATAACCTTCTCCATGCTATCTTTATCAATATAACAAGGAAAACATCATTCACATTTTGTGGCATTTTAATTATAGAAGTACGACATGGGATTATTGGTACTCAATTGTGTGAATACGTGCTTATAAACTTTTCACTATAATTAAGATAGTTAATCAATTTATTTAACAATATTTTAGCTTAAATGGCTTAGCTCTTCTCCATGACCTACATAGAGAAGGATATATTTTATCATATGATACCTTTAGTTAAAATGGAAGAAATATTTTTTTACAAATTAATATCAACCTTTAAACATGATGTATAAATAAATAAACAATTTAAATAATAAAAATATATTAAATAGGATACAATATTATGTGGAAACTAACACCCCAAACAATGGACCTTCAAAAATTACTTTCTTAAAATATCCATATATATATATAGAGAGAGAGAGAGAGAGAGAGAAATTGTGGACTTGTATGGTTCTTTTTTAAGTATATTTAGAGCTTATAAAGAAGAATTTCAACTTTAAAGAAAGGTAGTTAATATTTATTTTAAATAATATGATTAAAGTCATTATTGTTGGGTATATGAAGCCCAACGGACTTCTTGGCTATTTTTACCATGTCCATTCGCCTTCCCTCTTGAAGGATTTTTCTCTTTTCAACAAGAAGATGTAATCAACTGTAGCATATGTATGACTATAAAATTAGAAACTAATAAAAAGTATTTTCCCCTACTTCTTAGTGGACGTAGCCTATATGGTGAACCACGTTAAAACTTGTGTCTCTTCTTTTTCATTTGTGTGATTTTTTTGTTTTTCATTTTGGTTTTTTATCTGTTGTCCATTCTCCAAAAATTGGTATCAGAGCAGGTGAAGAATCTTGACGTAGAAGCTCAATGGTGAAGTTGTTTGGAAATCATTGAAGAATTTCTAGAATTATGGATGAAACAGATAAATGGAAAATTGAAAAGTTATATGGGAAAAATTTTGAGCTATGGAAATTACAAATGGAATCATTGTTCATTAAGCAGGATCTCTCACTCACACTAGTAGGGAAAACCAAAGGAAAAGGTTCAATGTCAAACGAAGAGTGGGATAAATTGGATAAGAAAGCAAGGGCCGCTATTTTTCTTTTGCTATCAATTAACTTTATCTTCAACATTTTTGTTGAAAAGACATCGAAAGAGCTATGAGATAAACTTTTAGACATGTGCGAGATGGCATCGACATCACACAAGGTTTTTATCATGAAGAAGTTATACAATTTAAAAAATGAAAGAAGGTGAGATCATGTCCAATCACCTAAATGAACTTAATACATTGGTCACTCGATTGATTTCGGTGGGTATGAATTTGGATGATGAGATTAAAGCAATTCTATTATAATTATTTTTACCAAACAACTAGGAAGGGATTGTGATGGCAGTTAGCACTTTGATGGTTGCCAAGAGTAAACTAAAATTTGATGATGTTGCATCCACTCTTCTTAGTGGAGACATGAGGAGAAAAAATCAAGAACCCTCATTCGATGATGCATCGACTATTGTAAGCACTGGCAATAGAGGAAGGGGTCAAGATAGAGGAAAAAATAATAACAGAAGAAGGTCCAAATATATACCAAGATCGAAGTTCAGGGGCAGAAATGGTGATTTTTTGTTTTGTGACAAACTGGGTCACATAAAAAAGAATTGTTGGAATTACAAAAAGGCACAAGAAAAGGTAAGCAACAATGAAGTAAACATAGCATATGATAAAGATGATGGTGTTTTAGTTCTATCAGCAAGTGATGCTACTGCAAATTTGTGGGTCCTCAACTTTGATGCCTCTTTCCATGCTACTCCATGCTAGGAGGCCTTCACAAATTATCAAGAAGGTAGGTTCAGAAGATTTTGTTTTAGTAATAATAAAGAATGTGAAAAAATAGGCAAAGGTGATGTGATGTTAAAACTGAAAAATGGAAACAAATAGATTTTGAGGGATGTGAGACATGTTCCCATGTTGAAAAGAAATTTAATATCTATAAGTTAGCTTTATGGTCAAGGACCATGCAATGCCAAATTTTATTTAAATTCTTGGAAGGTAACCAAGGGTTTCTTGGTGATTGAAAAGGAAACAAATTGGGTAACCTTTATGTTTTAGAGTGTCATGGTGGAGTGGGAGCTGTAATGGCGGTTATGGACATCGGTTCAAATCTTTGGCATAAGAGGCTCGAACATATGAGCAAAAAGGGACTTGAAGTCATGCTTCAAAGGGATCAACTACCAAACCTAAAATTTGCTGATTTGGAGTTATGTGAGCATTGCCTTTATGGAAAACAAAGATGAACTAGCTTCTTGAAGACTAGTCATGACAGGAAATGTACACCTTTGGAGCTCGTGCACTCAGATGTTTTCGGTCCAATAAAGGAAACCTCAATTGGAGGTGCTAATTATTTTGTTACTTTTCTTGATGATTGTACTAGAAAATTATGGATTTATATGATGAGTAGAAAATCATAAGTGTTATCAAAGTTTAAAACTTTTAAGGTCATTGTTGAAAATTGGATTGGGCACAAAATCAAATGTCTTAAAATTGATAATGGGGGAGAGTTTTTCTCTTTGTATTTTTATGCCTTTTTCTGTAGATAATGGCATACATAGGATTAAGGTAGTTCCTTTCACCCCTCAATAAAATGGTGCAACTGAGAGGTTGAATCAAACAATTCTTGAGAGAGCTCAATGTATGCTCTCTAATGCCAGTTTGGGGAAAGAATTTTGGGTAGAGACTTGTAATACAATAGTCTATTTGATCAATAGAGTTCCTTTGTCTTGATTGGATTCTGATATTCTAGAGGAGGGATGGCTCGAGAAACAAATTTCTTATAATCACCAACACATGTTTGGTTGTGAAGATTTTGTGCATATTCCTAAGGAGCGGTGAATGAAACTAGATTCCAAAACAAAAAGGTGTATATTCATTGGTTATGGTGAGGAACAATTTGGTTTCAGACTTTGGGATCCAATTGTAAAAAAATTAGCCATAGTCTAGATATGGTATTTAATGAGAAAGTTTTCCTAGGTCTATTAAAACAACAAACACAAGACAAAGAATATGTGCCTCTTGATATGTTTGAAAGTGGAACTGAGAAGCAAACCTATGTTTCATATGCACAGCCTCCAAAATTTTATTCATAGCCTTTACATACTCAAACGATGCCTTTGGGGAGTAATGTGCATCAATCATATGTTAATGCATAGTCAACAACTATTTGTACGTTGCCACCATATGTTTCATCATTGTCTTTGGTAAATACAGTGCAACCTCTTAAGGTTCATATGCAACCTCCGAAGGATCATCCACAGCCTCCAAAAGTTTGAGCGCAACCAATAAATGATGATAAACAACCACCAAATGTTAGTGTGTAGTCTTCTAATGTCTATGTGCAACCTTTGCACATTTCATCATTGCTATTTCAATCAATAATTAAGGACAAAGAACAAAGCATTGGAGGAAATTTACACTCTAATATAGAAGATATTCAACATCAATTACAGAGATTAAATTTGGACAAAAATTTGCAAGAACAAGCTCCTCAATTAATGAGGTCTACTCGACAAAAGAGGCCTCCAAAAAAATATGAAGATTATCAGTTATTGCTCTCTAATCAATTAGAGCCTACAACTTTTAAAGAGGCTTGCAAAGTTGAAAATTTAGTAAAATGGATGGAAGAAATTCAAGATGAAATGGAGTCCTTGATGGCAAATGATACATGGAATTTGTTCACCCTTCCACCAAATCAAAAACCACTCAAGAATAAATGGGTGTATCAGTTGAAAGAAGAAGATGGAGGTAGTAAATGCTACAGGGCCAGATTTGTTGTGAAAGATTTTGATCAAAAAAGGGGATTGATTTCAATAAAAATTTCTCACCAGTTGTAAAGATGATAACAATTCAAGCAGTTTTGGGTATGGCGATTGTATGGGATCTTGAGCTTGAGCAACGTGACATAAAAACCACATTTCTTCATGGAGATATTGAAGAAGAGTTGTACATGGAGTAGCCTAAAGGTTTCACTAAACAGGGTCAAGAGCATTTGTATTGCAGATTGAAGCAAAGTTTGTATGGGCTCAAGCAAGCCCTAAGGTAGTGGTACCCTAAATTTGATAGCTTTATGAATGATCAACAATTTACACATTATGAATTAGACCCATGTGTCTACTATAAGAAGCTTGTTAATAGTGAGTTTGTTATACTTTTGCTTTATGTTGATGACATGTTGGTTACCGACACTAGCATGAGGATAGTTCATGAATTGAAGCAACATTTGGCTCAACATTTTTCCATGAAAGATTTAGGGGAAACGAAGAGGATTCTTGGGATGACAATAATCAAGGATAGAAAGAAGAGAGAAATTATATTATCTCAAGAAAAGTATATTGCCAAAATTTTGGATAGGTTCAATATGCAAAAGGCCAATCCTATTAGTACTCCTCTGGCTAATCACTTTCACTTATCATCAGCAACGTGTCCAAAAACTCAAGAAGATGAAGAGCACATGAAGGGTGTTTCATACTCATCAGCAATTGGGAGTCTCATGTATGCCATAGTTTGTACTCATTTGGATATTGCTCATGCAGTGGGAGTTGTAAGCAAGTTTATGAGCAATCTGGGTAAATCTCTTTGGCAGGTGGTATAGTGGATATTAAAATACCTCAAAGGCACTTTAGATCATGTATTATGTTTTGGAGGATAGGATACTCAACTGCGAGGATATGTTGATTCAGATATGGCTGAAGATTTGGACAAACGAAGGTCTACAACAGTTTATGTGTTTACATTTTTTGAGGCTGCCATTAGTTGTGTTTCATGGTTGTAATAGGCAGTTGTGCTTTCATCTATTGAAGCAAAATATATTTCTCACTGAAGGAGCAAAGGAAATGATATGGTTACAATGGTTATTGGGAAAATTGTGGTGTAAGTAGTCTATTTTCACTTTGTTTTATGATAGCAACAGTGTTATTCACTTGGCGAAAAACTCTACTTTCCATAATAGAACAAAACATATAGAACTCTGATATCATTTTATTTATCATTTTCTTGGTGAAGGTAAGTTGCAGGTGGAGAAAATTAATATGAAAGTAAATTCCGCTAACGTGTTGATGAAGGTAGTACCAAGGGAGAAGTTTGAATTTTTTAGAGCTTCTCTTGGCATTTTGAAGAAGTGACAATAAGATCGAAGTAGGGGAATGTCTGATATGTTGCAGCAGTCATTGGAATTCAAGTGGGAGATTGTTGGGTATATGAAGCCCAATGGAATTCTTGGCCATTTTTACCATGTCCATTCGCCTTCCCTCTTGAAGGTTTTTTTCTCTTTTCAACAAGCATAATTCATTTTTTCTGGAAGATGTAATCAGTTGTAGCATATGTATGACTATAAAAACACAAACTAATAAATAGGATTTTCCCCTACTTCTTGGTGGATGTAGCCTATATGGTGAACCATGTTAAAACTTGTGTCTCTTCTTTTTCATCTATGTGATTGTTTTGTTTTTCATTCTAGATTTTTATCTGTTGTCCATTCTCCAACAATTACACACAAGATTTAAAATTGGAAAAAAATCATATCATTGTCATCTTCTCACATTCTCATGTCGTCATTATTAAAAATACATTGATGGTTTAATTTCAGTGGCATGTTTAACAAGGAATATATATATATATATATGTATGTATGTATGTATGTATGTATGTATGTATGTATGTATGTATGTATGTATGTATGTATGTATGTATGTATGTGTATGTGTGTCTGTATATGTATATCTATATACAAATATATGTATGTGTGTATATGTTATATATGTGTACACTTATACAAGTATAGATATTAATACATATATTCACTTTTGAAAATATCATATTATATACATAATAGGTATATGTATATGTGTATATATTCATATGTATATGTATATACATTTACATACATATATATACATATATACACATATATTTAGATATATATGTGTGTGTGTGTGTGTAAGTGTGTGTGTGTATACATATATGCATATACATATATATGTATTTATATACATGTGTGTACATATATACACATGCACACACATATACACATACACAACACACATATATACACATACACACATAGATATATAGATAGAGATATCTCTAAATTATATTTGAGTAAAGATAATTATGAAACTAAGGGGGAGATCTTAATAAGCTTTTAAATTATTAGCCAAGCATGTGAGGGAAAACTAATATATGGATTGATAATCAAAAAATAAAACTAATGGAGCCTTATTATGTTTTAACTAAACTTCAGATGATTCACTTTTGAACATATAAAAGTTGAGACTTTGAAGTTTACTATTAGAAACTTGTTAACTTATAGCAATTACAAACTAATTATTGTATGTGATATAAGTGCAAACAATGATTAGCTGGATATTGAATCTAATATGATGATTGATTAGTAATTTAGAACCTTATTAATCTCAAGTAAATAAAGGTGTTAAAAAGGATACAATAATCCTTAATTAACAATATGGTGTTTAGATCTAGAATTAAAAGGATAAAACTTGAACGCTCTTATGTATAAAAATTAAGGTTTGAGTGATAACATTAAAATATTTCATGACTTAATGGTTGTGACATGGTGAATTCAAAATAAGACATCAATAATTAACATCACCATAAATTAGAATATCTCATTTGAAATGCTTAGACATAAGGTCATAGGAATTCTTTAGAAACTTGGTTGACTATTTCATCTTCACTAAAATTACTTAAAGCTTAACCTACACGCATTTAATATATGGCTTTAAGTACCAAGCTAAGAGTAAGGTGCCATTGTTTATTTTCTTAAGTAGAAGAGCTAAATGGGATAGATGATATTATTAAGATTACTATTACATATTAAGGAATTGGATACTAATGTGTTAACATTATTCTTGGTGATGATATATTTTTTATTATTCCTAAGGGATGTGTTAAATTAGCTGATTTATTTCTTTTTTGTAATTAATATCAATAAGTCAAAATAATGATATTAATATTGTATTCACATCTAATCGAGATATGATTTTCATCATACTATTGTATGTAGGTTTTATTGTAAGTATAACTTAAAAATACTTGTAATACCAAAAGAGAGATCACAAATCTAATCTCAAATTATCAGGATGAATTATTTCCATTAATGTGCATGAGAATTATAGAAATTCCTTTAATTCTCATAAATTAGGATATGTAGGTGAGCCATAATAGGTGATGTTCAAGGAATGGACTATGTTTTGGAATTAGATTAAATTTGTGGGTTGACGCTAAAACATTGATACTTTATTGAGTGAGGAATTGATAATCAAATTTATTTTAGAAGACCGACAAGTAGAGGTACAGATCTTATAGGAAAAGCTACTTTAATTGATTTAGACATTTCTTTCATGTTTCAAATGATAAACACATTACTAAGAGATGTGTGTTATGCCACCGACTATATTAAATATATAATAGAGATGAAGACAAAATTGATTGAATAATTTTCAAAAAATAAAACTAGTTTAATTAAGTTCATATTTATAAGTAAATTAATGAGCTAAAAGAAGGGTTCATTATAAATTGCCAAGTGCTAAATTGGCTTTATATGAATAAAATTTAGACCTAACAATGGTAAATTGAAGCACAAAAATAAGGAAGGAAGGTGAGAGAGAAGAAATGTTATAGTTGGAAATGATTGATGCCCCATTAATCTCTTGCATATGTAACAACTCTATTGAGAAAGTATTTATTTGGACATATCATTCATAAAATTTTAAACAATCCACATACCTTTGGAAAGATAAAATTAAAAGTTAAAAACTTCTCACTGTATGGTTAGTTAAAATAATAGATAATAATATAATTTTGAGAAGAAGATTAACAATTTTGAAAAATATTAAGTTTATAAAAGAAGAAATATTTCTATTTGGTAGAGTAATAACTATATGAGATAGGCATTGTTGTGCCTTGTACAACATGTCCCAAATCTTTTGAATTAAGAACCTTCTTTACATGAAAATTCTAATGTAATTGTGTTCTAGATGATATTTTCAGCATTCCTTGATAATTGATTTAGTACACTTTCTCTAATTTCTTGATTCATAATATTTTTTGATTAAACTTATGAATTTTTTTTATTAAGAGGGGTAAACGCTTTTGATCCGAAGCTATGAATCAGTAAGGTCACAAAGGAGGACCTCATCTTTAATATAAACACTCAAGAATTGCATGCCAATGGGGTTTGAACCTTGATGACAAGAACAACATGACAAGAGCAACAAAACAACAACAATCATCAAATCATGCCACTATTGACAATTTAACTTATATTTTAGTATTTGTTGTATGACTAATATCTTTAAAAATAACGGCTGATTAAGATAATGACTTTATTAATTACTTACTTTGATCTTGGTTTAATCATGTTCAAATTTCAGTCCTTAGTTTTATTTTTGTAAATCCACTTTTGCCTTGGTCTTTTTGTCATTCCTTTCCTCGAGCAGTGTAAGAGAGTAAAATTAGGGAAAGAAAGGACATCTTTAATGCCCTAGTCAACTCAATGGCGTAAAGAATGACCACACATGCCTAGAAAACATGAGCATGGTGGGCCCACTTCGTGGCTGGATTGGCTGCAATCAATATTTGCCTAAGGGATTAAGTTGCCCCACACTTTTCCATTCCCCATGGTGCAGATTAAAAGTTGATGTTGAGAGCTTTGGTTGCAAGGAACATTAACCATTGATCATTGTGGGGATTAGCAGATAGAGTAAAGGGGTCAAAAGAAAGTGCATGAATGGAGCGTAATAATAGGATTAAAGCACATCAAATGCCTAACTCCTTTGGAACTTGTTAGAGCTGACACTACATCATGGGCCCTTGAATTGATTTATATTCACAGTTAATGATGGATGAAGGTTGCCTCATGTTTATGCTCGCCACCATGTAATCCATACTTGGGGGACACATAGGTTTGAGTGAAAATAACATTATTGGCCATTTCTTAGTGGAAATGCTTTATGAACTTGAATGTAATGAAAAAGTCCCATGGGTTGTGATATAAACTAATAATATAATCTAGGTTATGGACTTGTCCATGAAGTATAAGAGCTACGTTTATATGATAATGATGTTATGATTCAAATTTTAGACTATGATGATAAGTAGGAAAGTACAAGGTTATATGGATTTTCAAAAGAAGAGAAATCTGGTCTTTTAAATTAAATTATAAAGTAATTGTTTTTGTAAGTTTTGATCTCTAAGTTTTGATATATGTGTTGAATCTTGTTGATGGGTGGTCTAACATACATATCAATTTGGGTAAAATATAGGTGCATTTCACTTCTCTTGAAAGAAAATTAACATTTTGAAAGTAAAGTTTTCCCCAATGCCTATATCACAAGGTCATCATCATTCACAATAACTTAGCGATCATTGTAATGTTGTTACAATTTAATGTGGTTATGATATAATTGAGTGTATTTAGGAAAAAACCTTTGTTTATTGCACAACTAAATTAGTGTTTTCAGATTTGACCTCTTGAATAAATTGATTAGAGATATCTTGTTACATTTGTAAATCACTTAAAAATATACATCAACAATGAGTTAAAACTTGCAATCATGTGAAATATGGCTTTTTAGACTTAGATCACAAGTCCTAATTTTAATCATATTCTAATCAAATGTTAAAAAATTCAAAAGATATAAGGTTGAGAGGAATAGAAATGAGTTTGTTTTGCAATAAAATTGATTTGGACTTTATCAAGAAGACAAAACTTTGAGTAACCATCTTTACTTGATCAATATTTCATATAATTAGTGACACAAAGAGGTGTATATATTTGAGATGAGACCAAGAAAAAATGATACATAAAATTAGTGTCTTTCATTTGCAAATCTTGCCTACAACCCTTCAAAGTCTTGCTTTTGATAGTTTATCATTAAGCACATGTGAAATTTCAACATTCTTAATTTAATTGCATAATTAAATTCAAAAAAGCATCTAGGCCACTTGTTGGAGTACTCATAAAAAGTAGAAAAGAAAATAATAGCTTGACAGTGTAAAATTGCATTCAAAATCCAAGTCTAACATTTACAGAGAGTTTTGGATATGTACTTAAAATACAATAACTTACAATAAGATAAATTTCTACCCCAACAACAAATAAATTCAAATTTACAACAATGGTTCCAATTTAAAAGATTGAAAGGCCTAAATTAAATAAGCATTTTATGATTATAGTGCAATAAGGCCTCTTCATAGAAAAGCTACCTCTAAGCACATTTTTTCATGGCAAGGAAAGGCGGCACAAGTTATAGGGTAAGATCATTCCCTATTTGATATGTGTCTAATAACACACTTCCATTCAATCCAATATTCATGTAAAATTAATTATATGAAACTCCTAAGGAAAGAAAGTCCTCATGGGTAATGAATATATCCATGTAGCATGCAATCATAATCACCTTCTTAAGACATAGATATTTAGTAGTTCAAATGGAGAATCTTTATATGGAATTCAACTTGAACAATCCTACGTAAGTTCTTGATAGCCCTTATCACATAGGTTATCTCCATATTAGTCATTGTATCATTAATCTATCATGATTCCTTATACTAACACAACTCTCATAAGTCACTTATTCATGGAAAATAATCATATTATGATAGAGAGGTTTTTCAAAGCAAAGGAATCAACTTAGAAAATAGAATCTTGACCATGATAATAGAAAAAATCACTATCTCAAATTAGCACTTTGTACATCCTCCTTAATAATAATTTCAACACTAAGCCTCCAATATGGCATGAATCTATCTCTTGTAGTAAATTCTAAAAAAAATAGTCATGTTCCTCATCACAATATACTAGAATCATTAGGTTGATATGTTTAGGAGAGGACTAGATTCATGAATGTCATTTAATTGAGATTTGGGTTTCAAAATCTCCTATGTCTTCATACTACAATTTGATATTGCCTTAGGAAATCTAAACATTAAACTTTCTTCATTTATTCCCTTAATATTTTTTAGTACTCAAAGATCTTGTATGTGTTTTCACAAACTTCTTGATTTGTATTCTTTGATATCTACATGGTATTCAAGCCAAGCATTTCCTTTGATAATAATCATAACTGCAACATTTCCTTTAGGTCTCTAAATATATTTCTCTTTATGATGCTTCATCTAGTCTAGTACTTAACATGATCAATCTTGTATTTTTGGACTTCCCCATATCCTAAAATGTTTTCATCCTATTTTTTATACATAATTAGATTATGTTTGACAAATCCATCAACTTGGAACACTTATATGACAAACTACACTCGTCATATCATCCATAATTTAGTTATATATTTTATATTTTACCTTTAAACTAAAATTTAATATTTCCATTGATAGCTCACATAAAAATTGTCAATTATTTCCCTTCTTCGAGTCACAACCATTAGATTTATGACCAATAGTCTTGTGGATCTACATGAAATTTGTGCATCTCTCACTTTTACACTTAAATATAACAAATAATTCTCTTATTATTCATTCATACTTACAGAACAACACAAATTATGTGTCTTTTTTGGAAGGGTTCAAATTATACCCATTCCATGAAAAAGTGTTGGTGTGAATTAGGTGGTTTACCAAGTCCTATTCACATGTTAAGTTTACTTAGGTCTTAGGAATATTTCTAGAAGTCTTAGGTGTCATGTGATCTTATCTTATATCTTATCATGTCATTTAATACTTGTGTCCTAGTCCATTTAATAATTATGAGGTAGTTGTCTCATTATACAAAATTAAGACACATGGCATGATCTTGTCTAATCTTACCTCACAACCTTGTCTTTATAAGAAATGCATCATATGGACATTTCATATTCAATCAATCAATCTTTCATCCTTAATCTTAGCAAGATATTCTTTCCATTTCTCTCTTGTGGAAGATATTTTGGTTTGGTAGTTGATCCTAAGGTATTGTGAGTTCATATTCAACTCCTACATGGTATTAGAGCTCTAGTGCTATAGACTTCATTCCATATCTAAGGGACATATTTTGGCTTGAAGAATTTTTTGGGTAAAATTTAGTGTTTCAAGGACCTCATGGTTGAATCCATGGTGTTAGAGAAAGTCAAAATTAGTTTTTTTTGTCAAAACCCAACATATAGGTCCAAATAGATTTGGATTTGAAGTTGAGTGAAGGTTACAAGACCTTATAGGTAGTTGATCTTTTGAAGAAATTTGGGCCAAAACTAACCCTACCATTGAATCTATAAGGACCAAAAACCTAAAGATCATATGTCAAATCATCAAAATTGGAAAATTCATTCAAGGTCATTAGGGAAAATTTTCACCAATAAACATATTCCCTACAATCTTAAAAATTTGTACTTGGTTGTATTGTATGGAATCGTCAATCAACATAGTATAGTTAAGTTAGATGAATATTCTTTGACATCTTTTAGGCATATTCTATGAAAAATATTTTTTTTACTTGGTCTACACAAAGGCTATCACTTCATTTGGTATGTTGTGTGATAAAAATTCAATTATTATTAATAAAAAAGTTTAATTTTGTTTTACCATCATTTGGTTTTTTTTAACCCCATCCGTGTTAAGTTTATATGGAGAGCCCCTGGTTGAGGGTTTAAGCCCCCTATGGCTAGTGCTTATCAGTGGCGGGCTATGCCCCAGGCAATGTGACTAATGGCCCACTACCCCCCAAACACTTTTCCCTAGTGGCACATTTTTTAAAATAAAATCTTGAAATGATGTGGTCATATGGGCGTGTAGGGGCCCAAAATTGGCCCCTTAATGCCCAAATTGGGAAAATTATATTTAAATGGTGATAACTTTTTTCCACAGTATTAGATTTTTAAAAATGAGATATCATTAGAAATTTAGCTCTATGTGTTAAGAATTACGAGGAAAAAAAGGGATTCAATATTAGATATATATGCATATTTGAAATTAAACAAACAAAGGAATAAAACAAAGAATAGAAATTCACAGAAAGATAGCTCAAGGAGAGACAATGATGTAGGAGCATCCAGTGGTGTAAGGGCAATCTTGCATCACCCAAAAATAGTTAAATTTCAAGTTTCTCAGTTTTCAGATGTCTTTTACATTTTTGGATACCCCTTTCGTTATAATGAAATTCTCAATTTATGGTTTTTATTTTCTATTCCTAGGTTGAAAGATATTGCAGTTTTAGTTTATCAGATTTGCACCTGAAAATATTTCGAGTTAGATTTGAGGCACTTAGAGTTCTTGGAACAGCCCCAAAACTTTCTAAAATTGACGTAGCAATTTTGAGTGCATTACTGACTTTGAGACCTTTTCAACGGTTCAAACGGTTCGCGAATCGGAGTCCCGGATCAAAAGTTATGGCCTTGGGAAGTTGGTGCACTTTCTAGAAGATACAATTGCAAATGTTCTTTTGAAATTTGAACTTCAAATTGTAATTTTTTGGCACCAAACCACCTAAACTCAAATTTGAATGTTGTTTTGGCTCCAAACTAAAGAGGAGCTCTATTTATGGGCGGGTTTCTAATTTTTGGGTAACTTTTTGGGGACAAGCTCACATATTGCAAAAGGGTGATTCTGTAGCTTTCTGTAACTTGCATGTGTTGTAGAACTTGGGGATTTGAGATCCTCTGCATGTAAGAAACTCCATTTTCTGAATAATAAAATTATTCTCTTGTTTGTGGGTTATTTTCTAAGTCTCGGGCTGTGCCCTCATCAAGTGGTATTAGAGCGGGTTTTCTTGAGCGTGTGGACAGATCGCCGATCATGAGGCAGTTCGCACCACGACCGTGGTTGTGGGTCGAGGTCAAGAAAGATGCCTCCAAGAGTCATGCCTGGTAGGCGTAGTGGTGCTAGAGGTGGTTGAGGCAGCAGAAATGTTGGTGGAAGAGATGCACTAGCAACCCTCCAAAGACAGATTGATGCATTTCAAGAGCAGTTGAGAAGAGGGTTAAACCTGAGGGAGGAAAGTGAGGATGAAGGAGAGGAAGAAGGTTCAAATGTAGAAGAGGAAGAAGAAGCAATTGATCAAGACCAAATGTGGCTAATAAGGGCCATTTCAAA
>VDFB02019911.1:0-109783 GCA_007258455.2 Sequoia sempervirens | reverse complement strand
GTGAGTAAATATAGTTTATTTTTAACATCCGTCCACAAACGTTATTTTATCACACAAATTTACTAGATAATGGGGGCCACCTATAACATACTTATTATCTATGCATGTACATATAAAAATATTTAACACCAATTCTTTCTTGAAAGTATACAAATTAAATCATTGTTTTGAACACCTTTGATTATTTTTGTTCATTGTTATCCTATAGTTCTATAAATAAAGGAGGTGAAGTCATTTGTAATGATCTTTGTGCTCAACATTTCAAATTTTTAGGTTTAGCAACAATCTTTGCAATCTATGCTACAAATATTTTGATTCGACAATAATCTTTATGATCAACACTACAATTTCTTATATTCAACATCCCTCTCTATGATTAATGCTACAAAATTTTAGATTAAAAAATGATATATGTGATTAATGCTACAAATTTTAGATTCAATAACAATATTTGTGATCAGTGCTACAACTTTTTAGATTTAACAACAATCTCTACAATCAATGTTACAACTTGTTAGATTTATCAACAATTTTTGCGATCAATGGTACAAATTTTTAGATTTAGCAACAATCTTTTTGATAAATTATACTTATCTCCACATATATAAATGCTCCAACTACAAATCTCACACTTCTGCATGGATGTAATTCAAATGGCCCTTATAATGGTCAAGGGTCTATAGATTAAATTATATGGTTTGTAGGATGATATTTTCCCTTGAATGCTTGTGATGCTATAATGAAATTTTCTTGTGGAAAGAAAGAAGAAAATGTGACAAAATGAACTGAAGATAAGGCTGATTAAAAATGTCAAATTATGAACATAGGTGTAGCCAACATGCTTTTTCTGAATAATATATATAATAGGTAATAATTTTTTATTGCTAATAATGATTTTCATCAAATCTTCATAGCTCCTCAAGGTTGAGTTGGGACAATAATGAATGGTTAAAAATCCTAATATTCTTTCCACATTCTTATAACTTTATAGAATTATCAAAATATGATCCTCTTTAGTAAGTTTAGGCCTCCAAACAATCCAATGTATTTACCCTTTTATTTATTTATTTATTATGACATTGTTTAATTGTTGGTGGAAAAATAATAGTTTATTTCAACACCCCCTTAATTTTTACCATTAACTATTTTAGCATCTCATGCCTTAGATCACATTTCTTCTTTGCTAATGCCTACGCGAATAGGTTTGCCTCACTAATAACATATAGCAAGACAATTGTTTCCTTTGAATCATACAAATGATCATTATAACCCAACTAAAACATTCAAACCTTGCTTGATTGCTATTTTGTCTGACATGAGAATATTTATGCTTGTACAATATTTTAAATATATTTGTGACCTTTTGTCAATTAGATACACCAATTCATGCCCAAAATTCATCTATATACTATCTTTCATAGGTTGTTTCTTCCACTTTTCGTTCCGACAACTTTTTAGAATGATTCTTCAATCTATAGATAGTATAAGGATGAAGACCCCAACACATTTCCTTTTTATATTCTTGCCTATTACAATAATAATATTGGGAATATTGCATTTCTTGAATTGATTTGTTTGTAACTATATAACCTGTAACATCATTTGCATTTTTTTTGCTTTTAATATATCTAAGGCCTTCATTCTCTTTTCATAATCTTAAAACCAACATTTTTTTAAAAACATATTTTATTATTATCATCATAACTAGCAATATTTATAGATTAAAAAAAGTTATCTCCAACCTTATACTCTTTATTTTTAACTATATCACTATATCAAATGAATTAAAAAAATCATTTGTATCACATGAGACATTGCATAGTGTAGGCCTACATCTTAGGCACACAATTTTTTTAGGTTAACTTCAAGTAATTGATCTATCACATAATTTTCTTCTTTCATTTTTGATATTTTATCCTTTTGAGTGCTATTTTCCCTTTGTAAGGATTTTAGATTGTTTATCGAATCACTTCAACTTTTCTTCTAATTCTTCATTTTTTTTGAATTTTCACTAGTTCTTTCAAAATATTCTTTTCACACTTCAAATTCTCATTTTCTTTCTTCACTTTTTTTTACCAATCATTCTTATTGGAACAAATGATTTTTCCTTTAACTTCTTTCTCTTTTTCTTGAAAAATAAAAATAAAAATCCACCTTCTAAAGTTATCATCCTCCTTCCTTCCTTTATGACACCATTAATTATTTCGAATGAATTTTTTGCACCTTACATGGCTTGACACACCCTGTTATGCATTCTTCTACACTGCTAATGGTTTGTAACTACCATTCTTACTTTCACAATTTTTTCTACAAGCACTAGACTTTGATATTAGTTGAAATTGGAAAGCTTGAATAGAATTGCACTACTGTTAAACTTATAAATACAAAAATCTTTAAATAAGTAACATATTTAGATAGACATATGTACATCTCTTACATAAAACACAACTCTCCATATCAATTGATTTAAAATGTGATTAAATATAATTTATTTTTAACACTCTATTCTCTAGAATTTTCAAATAGAAGCTAGGTAAAACAAGATGTCTTGTTGGGGTCGATGCACATTGAAGATGCCTTTGTATTAAACAACCACCCATATCAAATTAGTGTGCTTTATGCACAAGCCAAATAGACTTAGTCTGTATTCTATTATACCATCAACTTGTTTTTACCCGATTTTCTACATATTTATACAAGTTATGTGGTAAGTCGTGGTGATGACAGATGTGTGCATACATTGCTTAGAAAAAGTCTTTGTGCTACCAAAATCAATAAATATTTTAAAAATTTGTATTTTACAATGTGACAATATTGATTCACCAACAGGCATTCCTACCACATTCTATGGTGTTAAAACAAGAATTTTCTCCTCTTTCCATCTACAATATTATTATAATTTGTGATTGTAGCCAATTCACTTCATTTGCATTCCATTGCGATAATGGATAGATTGCTAACATGTAATAGTATAGAATTATGGTTTAAGGAAATTATTTGTGGCAATTTTTGTTTGAAGACATAGAAGAAAATGATTAGTGTTGTTCTACTTTGAATATCTACATAGATTTTGTGTGTGATTACTTAAGGTATTCATCAACACATTATAGCAATCTATGATTTAGAGTTTTATTTACTATTTCATGTGTTAATTTACATACAATTATTTGATTTGTAAGTTTCAAATTATAAATTCAGATCAATGCATTGCTATTATGATAAGTTTGTTATGAGCACTATTTGCAGAGAATGTATATGTTACTCTTGGAGGATCATTTTATTTGTTTTTGCCAAATCTTTTTTGTGACTCGTACTTTTACTAAGAGATAACAAGGTTGCATAATCATTTTTTGCTCATTGGACTTCACTAACAGTTTGAAATTTCAAAAGTGGTTTTTGTTTATGTATAAGGATTCTCTTAATTATTATCTTTTTTAAAGATTTTATTAAATGATATTAATGTTTTGGAATAGTAAGATGTTTTTTGTTTTTTTTGAGATAAAAGAAGTTTGATAAATTCAAATAATAGATAATGTATATAGAATAATAATAGAATAAATGAAAAATAAAGATATTATAGAGTATTTTTATTTTGAATTTTTTAACTTAGTAATTTTTTTAACATAATAAAAATTTATTATTGCAAAAATTCAACTTCTAATACAATAATGAATCTGTCTTGATTCACCCTTAAACATGCGAGGATAGAAATAAACACATAAACAACAATTTTACATATTGCATCAAATCACGTAAAAGATAAATATGAACATTTTAAAAAATAGGTAAAAGTAGAAAAAATTAAATTAACACCCATTTTTTATTTGCACAAATCTAAACTCTAGAATAAGAAGGAAAGATAAAACAAAGATTCTTAAAAGAGCATCAAACTATTAGATATATATGACTCTACTATAATTGTAATTTATGGGGATCAACTCAAAATAAAGGTACACAACTCAAGAGATGTATCACTTATAACATTTCATTGTGCTTTTAAAATTTATGTAAAGGTAATAAGCACATTAGCCAAATCACTTATCTATTTTAAAATCTTGATATATAAGAAACATAATACCTAAAAACTTAGTTTGGACAAAATGGTAATGAAGTTGTCTCATCATCTACAAAGCCTATGAATGTGCCTTTGAATTTCTCAATAAAAACAATTAATAATATTCAAGAAGAGTCTACACATGTAACGCCACTGCTCTAATACATTGTAAAAGCAATAATACAATTCATCAAATCTAATTTATATTGTTATCTAAATTATTCTCTTAGATCACATGAAAAACAAAGTAAAAGAACTCTACAAAATAAAGATGGAAAATGATGTTGATTGTATTTACAAGCTAGTACAAATATAAATATATAATTCAAGCAGAACTAAGAGATCATACAAATATAATGAGTAATCACAATTAAAAAGAATCACCTAACATCATGATATACTTGCACACGACTTATATAATCTACAACACTTCATCCATGCTAATCCTATTAAGATTATATAATAAGCTTGAAAGTGTGGACATTCATGATGATGGCATGTTGATTATCTTTGATGATAGCTTTGTTCAATAGGTCTTGTATTTCTCGACTTTTCCATTTGAAAGATGGAGACAATCTATTCCTTTAAAGTCTTTATTTTCATTGAAGGGTACAAAAACAGTCTACTTCAAGGGAGTTTCAAGCAACTCACAAGCTATCTTGGTAACTCTTGAAGCCATGAACAATTACTTATGATCAATTGCGTAAGCTTTCCTTGGTCCAAGTTACCTGATACACTTTTCAATCTTGTACAATTTTTTAACTTGAGACTATTCAATGGATTTACTAGCGCTAAATGCAGCTTACCTAAACTTTCCACAGAATCAAGGGTGAGATATTCAAGGTTGGGATAAGACTCTCCACTAACTAAGATCTTGGATGCCAAATTTACATCATGAATGCCTATGCTTTTAAGCTTAGTGCATGTACCTGTGGTATACTTACTTTCTGGATAACGACTACTGCTCAAATTCAGGTCCCCATTTAATTCACAGTTAAATAAAGCCAAACTTCTAAGATTACCTAGTTTTCCAAGCAATTCTTATAAGGCCCTCCCATCAACGGCGAGCATTTCATCTAAGCTTCCTTGTAGGACTAGCTTTTTCAAATTGTGTAGCATTCTTACTTCATTTGGAAACTCTGCGGTTGAGATTCGATAAAGCAACAACGCTTTCAACTGGTAAGGAACCTAAAATTGAAAAGTTACCTAAAATGGTGAGTAGTGTTAACAAAATGACCAGTGTAGAATGCGTTATCTACCATTAGTTCTTAGACTTAATTTTTGATGAAGAAAAACAATATACCTGGCCATCTTTCTGCCACAATCTTTGCAGACGTCCTTCGATGATTTTTGAACATTTGCAAACTTTCTAGAGAAATCCATGGAGGGATGCTTGTCCGTTCATGCCCATTGAGTTGAAGCTCAATCCATAGCAAATCAGTCAATGCCAGATCATGATCATCTGAGTTTCCCAAGAAATATGTGATTTAGAATTTCATGGACAAATAAAAATTTGAATTGAAGCTCCTATTTTTTTGGTCTTTGATTTCGGTGAGGATAATTTTTAATCCCTTATTTTCACAGTCATTGAAAGATCTAGGTCAAAATGGTGTTGAAGATGGAATTTTTTCTAAAAGATAGATCAAGCTAAAGAAAAATTGTTTCAGTAGATTTTATAATTACGAATGTGAAAAGATATAGGAAGAAAGAAGGCAACCATAAGTTTGAGATCTTGAGGATGCGGGAAGAGGCATGTATATGTGTTTCTCTTTCCGTTTCTCTTTGTAGGATTAATTTTTATATATAGTATTGTGAACCTTCTAAAAATTATAGAATTTTATTTAAAGAATAATAATAGTAAAGTAGTTATTAAAGAAATTATTTATAATTTTACGTATCTAAAATTAGTCTTTGTTATGATTAAGTAAAATGAGAAAAGGGTCTATATTAAATACATAATAACTATTGAGGTAAGCTGAATAAATCTCACCAATAGTGAGACTTGGAAAGATCAAACAAAGATCGACAATGCTTTTGACCAAAACATAGAACAAAAAAAAAGCGAGAAACAAGGGTCTTGACCCTAGTTGACTTATCCAACAAGTCTTGAGAATGAGTAATGGAAGAGGTAGAAGAGGGACCTTTTTCACCTTTTACAAACAATAGTCCAAGCGATACTATCATCCAAATTCCCAGTGCAAGGGGAAACAAGCACCCCCATGGGAAAACCATCATCACAGAAAAGGGGAATAAAAGGAAAACAAGGCGAACTATAGTCGTCATCCACAATAAAAACCTAAAGTTGAGCACAACAACTACTAGAATAGGTAATATACACAGAGGAGGAGGAACCCATAAAGGGTCCTCAAGACATGACAAATCCACACTAGGAGTAAGGTGCTCATCAAAATCCTGAGAGGATTCATCCATCGAAGAGACAAAAGCTTGAACATTCAAGAGATCATCATTAGAATTCTTCCACCAAGTAGCAGCTCCTTTTCAACACAGGAAAGAGAAATTTGAAGCCAAGTGACCAATAGTGAAGTGATGATGACACTTGAAAGGAAGGCCCTCATAATCGAGTGGTTAAGACTAGGGTCTATCTCCCACCTTCAAAACCACATCCTCACGAAGAGGCATTGAGATATCAATATCCATTAGAATGTGTGTAAAGGTCAAATGCCCCATAAAAGAAGTGGAATCATCAACCTTCAAGAAGTGACCAATAGAGTTGCCAATGGCCTCATAAGGGTGATCCCACAATAGTGGTTTACAATTTTTGGCCAAACTGGACACTGATTTTTTTTTAAAAACTAAATCTTCACATTCGAGCACCTATAGTGGTTAAACCGTGAGGAATTTGAAGATGATGCAAACTAGAGTCTTGTCACATTTTGTTTGTAGATTCTAAAATATTTTTTTCAAAATTTTGAATTAGATTGCACTTTTTCCATCTCCCACAAAATTGGTTTTTTTCAAAACAACATTTTAAAAGTGACGCATTAATCGTATAATGTATAACTTTTTTCCTGAAAGATAAAAATTTCAATTCTTTCCGAATTTAGATTTGTAACTCCCATATCTAGTACTTCCACCTCCTGGTTAGATAGTTTTAATTGAATATTTTTCTTTAATCGTTTCAAAGTCAAATCAATTACAATCTCACATACGGTAATCGTGATAACACATAGCCGCTTTTTAATCGTGATGTATCGATTTTTTGGTTGGATCAAGGACCTTAATATTTGGTAACCATATTTTAAATTTTTGATAATCTTCATTTTCCACGTGTGCAGAACAGAGAGTTTTGTTTTCGGTGAAAAACCTATATTTAGTAAAACTTAAAAAACAAATAGATAATATAATCAAAACATATTAAAATTATATTCGTTGGATAGCTCATTTTGAGGGCAACCTAATACCAGTTGGGTTTTTGAGATCTCCTCCATTTTCATTCTCAAATTGAGCTTCGAAGTGAAAAATTCTGAGCAATTTTGGTGCATGAGAGGATGTGGGCGAAAATAAGTGGGTTCGGTCGAACAAAAAAATAATGTTCAATCGAATGGGGGTTCGACTAAACCATGGTTCGACCAAACCAATTTAACATACAATAAAAAAATAGATTTGAAAGGGGTTCGGTCGAACATTCTAAACATGTTCGGTCGAACCACATCTATTAAAAATTAATTTTTAATATTAATATATATATAAATGATATTCGTTTTAAATTATGACCTGGAGAGACATGGAGGAGTGGGAGAGAAAGGAGAGTGGGGGGGTAGTGGAGAGAGAGGGGGAGGAGATAAAGGGTAGGGTTTAGGGGTTTAAGGAAGAGAGAGGTGGAGACGGAGAGAGAAGGGGAGGGAGAGATGGAAGAATACAGAGGAATGTGGAGAGGGAGAGAGAGAGGGGGGAGTGGAGAGGAGATAAAGGAAGGAAGGAAGGAGGGGGAGGGGAGACGGAGGGGGGGAGATGGAGGGAGGGAAGATCTCATGGAGGAGGAGGGGGGAGGAGGATAAAAGGGGGGAAGGAAGGGGAATGGAAGGAAGGAGGGACGGAGGAAGGGGGAAGGAGGGGGAGAGGGAGACTGAGGAAGGAATATGGAAGAGGAGACCAAGAGGGAGGGGCCGGAAGGGAAGGGGAGGGGGTGGAGGGGGGAGATAAAGGAATGGAAGGAGGAGACCTGAGAAGGGGAGGGAGACAAAGGGTAGGGGGGGTCCCAGGGGTTTGGTTGGAAGAGTGGAGGGGAGTGGAGGGAGAGACCAAGAGAGGGGAGAGAGATAGAGGGTGGAGGAAGGAATGAAGGTTATGGTAGAGGGGAGGAATGGAGAGAGGGGGGGAGAAGGAAGGAATGGAAGGGGAGGAGGGGGGGAGAGTGGGGGAGGGAGATAGGAATGGAGACGGAGAGGGAGTGGAATAAATATGGTGGAGGAGGAGGAGAGAGAGAGGGGGAGTGGAGAGAGACAGAGGGTAGGGGGTACAAGGGTTTAGGGTTATAGGGTTAAGGGTTTAAGGGTTAGGGTTTATTTTTTTATTTGCATTGATTTATGTTTTATATATGTGTACAATACTTTTATAATTAGATAATACTTAATTTTAAAATTTACATGGTTTCCCATGACAAATTATATAAGTTGTATATAAGTGTATATAAGATTCTTGAACTTAAGAATTCCATGAAATAAATATAAGTTGTATATAATTGTAATTTAGGCAAAATGATTTTAAAAAACTTCACTACGTTTCAAATAAGGATTGAAAGCATATATGTGGGTTTATATGCAGCCAAAAAAAGTGAGAGATGATGCTATCAAAGATTTTTGAACTTAAGAATTTTCTATGGAACAAATATGTACATATAATTGTAATTTAGGAAAAATGATTTTAAAAAAATTCACTACGTTTCAAATAAGGATTGAAAGCATATATATGGGTTTACATGCAACCAAAAAAAGTGAGAGATGATGCTATCAAAGATTCTTGAACTTAAGAATTTTCCATGGAACAAATATGTACATATAATTGTAATTTACACAAAATGATTTACAACTATGTACAAGTTACTATAAGTTCTCATTTGAACATGTATAGGGTTACAAGTGAACTTGAAAACCATGGATATAATCTAAGTTAGAGATTCTGGTTCAGCCCGCTCTTCAATAACATGTAGAATTTTTTGATGATCATCACTATCTAGTCTCCATTTTCTTCGGCCACGTGCATGTGGAATTGCATGAAGATGTAGAGTGGTAGCAATTATTAAGTGACTATATTGATATATCTTGTTATTAGGTTGATAGTCAACAAAATGAATCCCATGCTAAACAACTTTGACTTGTTTTAGATATTTCCCTTGCACTACAACCAAACCTGCATGGTAAACATGACCTAAGGTAAGACATATGAACGTGTGCAACATTTTTGTGCTCAAGGTTTGTACAATATATATTTAATTTTTATAATGTAATGTGTACATGTGAATACAATGTATATACAATTTTAAATTCAAACTCACCTGTGGGAAATGACATTCCATCACTTGTTTCAGGTTCTATTAGCTTATTCCTCTCTTCTATGCAACACAATAAATAATAGCTAACACCTTCGATGTTTCAAGGCTCTGCTATGACTGCAAAAACATCTCCTGTACACCAAATTTACACAAAAAAATTCTAAAAAAATTAGAAATGTCTCTAAAGATCATTAAGTAGATATATATAATATTTAAATTATTGAAAACTTACACATGTGTACCTTTTCTAACCAATCCTGAAATATGGTCATAATCAGAACGAAATCAAAGGAATGTCTTCAGTCTTTCTTCCCTCGTTTTCATCATATGTTTTACGGAAGCAACTAATTGGCACATCATTATCCATTTACCATCATATCCAAGTTCTTGATTGTTGCATGCATAATCGGAGTTTCCCTCAATGCACTCAGTGCAAAAAAAAGAGTAATCCCTTGTGTCTAATATCCATCCATGGTGACTATCTAAACTCCTAACACAATGCAAAGATCTTGTTTTTTCTACCTTCTTGCATCCATGCATCGATCTTCTATCCACACCTAGATACATATGTACAACAAAAAACTTATGTGAACAAATATGTATATATATATTTTAAATTTAAATAAATTCAAATTTTTGATTTAATGTAATTTATACATACCCGACCCGATATCTCCCAAAATACTCTATGTGGAATGTGTCGGTTTGTTCTTGAAGATGTGCCGACCACATTTGATGCAAAGTGTTTCTTACACCATTCAACAACATCATGTGCATTGTCTAGATGATCTTGGATAACTCATTTTGATGCTTTCTTAAAAGCTTGTTTGATGCAAGCTCCTGCTCCATCATGCTCACCCTTTCCATGCCCACTCCTAAAAAACTCCAAACATGTGGTATTTTGTAGATTTATGATATCTACAAAGTGCATAGAATGGTAAGTGAAGATTTGAATTATGCCTTTATCCATCTGACCATACAAAATGATTTTCAAATTTTACACCCACAGCTTCTCAAATTCTCAAAAATATTGTAAAGCAATGTTGGATAAAAAGAGGTGTGTCATGCTCTTTATCATCACTAATATAAAGTGATATTCTTTCTTAATGGCTCGTTCTTCATCTATACTCTCAACACCATCCAATTCTGATTGTGCATGCTGATAACACACATGAACCATAATAGTGATTTGCTTTGAAAAGTAATACTCTGATTGAATCTCCTTTTGATGTACAAAGGAGTAATTTTATGCAAAGTCAACTACTGATAGAACTATTCCATGTGAGAAAGTATCTCTCAATGTTTGGAATTGTTGTGCTTGCCACTTAGCAAAAAATGAATGATGTATGTATGGTTGTATCAATTTTCGAAAATCTTCCATAAATTTTCCAATGGGAATCTCCTCTTCTACATAGTTCAGCCTTGTGGATTCTTTCCCAAAATTTGTTTGCAACTTTACATACTTGTACCTGTGTTAGTAAAATATGTGAATAACTAATAAACCACACCTGATCAATGAAACATTACATCAAAGATAATCCAAATAACAATCTATGAGAAATTAAAACAAATAAACTCTCTAAAAATAATACTTACCTCTTGCAATTTCTTTGTCTTTGTTAGGTCGATTATCCTCAATTCTTGGAGGAAATTTAGCCAAATTTCCACATGTCTCACAAATTCCTTTTATGCAGTTTATTTGAGGTCAATTTTTTCATGATCACATAATATAGACTTTATGAACAAACTTGCCTATTTAGGAGGTGCATTTTGAAACCCACATCTTTCTTCTCTCATCTTTCGAAACACTTGATATTAGAGATAAAATTCAATATGATAACGACAACAAGTTTCAAAAAACTTGCTTATCTTCACATAATATGGCTTTAACCTTTGAAACATTGTTTTCCCAATCTTTATATGAGGATATGCATTACAAAAGTTCATATACATCTCAAATTGTGTTATTTCTAGCCAATGTTTGATATGATTTTCATAAATACTAGGTCCAATCCTATATCTCATAACATCTCTAGTATTTGATGATGGGCCGAATGCGATCATGCAAAACACGAGACTAAGTTCCTAACAAACATCTTCAAATGCTTGTCAGGCAGGGGAGCTCTACACATAATTGCCCAATTGCCTTCTAAACTCTCATCCAAAGAAACTTTTCTCTTTTTCTCATATTTTATCAATTTGGTTCTGCTATAACCAATTTTAGGTTGAAAATTGAAGACATTTTTATTTTTCTTGCTATATCTTGATGTACAATAGATGTCAACATCACCCTTCTTGTAGTGGCCTTATCCACTAATCGAGATCCTTTCCCAATGGAATCTAAACCCTTTTTAACATTTTGAACAATATCCTTTTGTAATCCCATGTGTTTCTTCTTATTTGATACTGAATGAACACCCAACAATTGTAATGACTCTTTGAGCTCATCACGAAGAAGTAAGCGTGATAACAATTGGGTTTTTTCAAGTGTATCAAGATGATTGAAATGATGATTGATCATTCCATTTACAGATTTAGTCATTGACCTCTTTCTCTTATTATAAGGCTGGTTGGCATAATATTTGAGTTTCTCCATATCCATTTCAAGTAAATGATCTAAATTTCTATAGAAATTTGTTTCCTCACCTTCTCCATTCAGTTTTATATGCTCATCCATACCGTGGGAGTAGTGATCCTGACCCCTCTCCAACATGCATTGTTTGAACTTGTGCCTCCTCCCTATCTTCAAGGACCATGCATTCTTGATCGGATTCATTTGATCCAATGTCTAGATTTGGCTCGACTTGAGCATGAAAACTTCCTGCTTGTTGAGCCCTTCCTACATGTCACAAAATATTTTGCAAGCAAGCAAAATTCAATAAAACATGATGCTATAAGTGAGAGAAGTTTGTGTGCTAGTTTTATATGCTCATCCATACCAGTAGAAGGAAGTGATCTTGACCCCTCCCCAACAAGCATTGTTTGAACTTGGGTCTCCTCCCTAACTTCAAGGTCCATGTGTTCTTCAATGGATTCGTTTGATCCAATATATAGATTTAGCTCGACTCCAGCTTGAGGAATCCCTAGAGCATAAAACATAAAAATAATTTGAGAACATTGAAGTGATGAAAATAAAATAATTATTCCTTGGCACCATATAGCTTGAGTTTTGATGTATACATGTGTTAGTCTCTAGAAAACCTCACATTGCATTGGCTTTAAGTATAATTTGAGTTCTAATTTTCAAATAATTCTAGAGCTTAGAATTGGGGATTTATTAAAATATTTAAAAAATATTTTTTTAAAGGAACTATTGATCATTAGATTAAATTCAATGGGAGTTTAGAAAAATCTTAAGCTAATTAGATGTTGCAATGTAGATTGGATAGGGGATATTGATCACCAAATATCAACATTAGAATGCTACTTCATTGTACATGAAGGTGTAGTTTCATGAATAATTAAGAAAAAATAATGGTTTCTTTCAAAGTGCAAAGTTAGAATATATAGGAATTTGCAAAGCCATAAAATAATTAATGTGGTTGAAAAAATTATGAAAATCAAAGTGGCATAGTGAGGGACACAAAATTTAAGGTTTCATTGGAGAACTAAGCATGTATTGAAGTACTATCATTTTGCCAGGTATTGGCATGGTGTGATGGTTTAAAGGTGGCATTGTTGTTTGTGCCACCAAGGTTCAAACCCCATTGGGGTGGTATTGTTGAATGTTGTAATCTGGTTCATAGCTCCAGTCAAAAGCATTTACCCCTTGAATTAAAAAAAAAAAAAGTACACTATCATTTTCTTCATGAACAAAGTAAAGAGAAAATTGTGTAGATGCACTACTCAACAATGATAATGTGATGAAAAAAATATTAAACAAAGGTATTGGTAAAAGATAAGTGTAAGGTTTGTAGGGAAGGATTTAATGTACAATATTTTAGTTTAAGAGTACATTTTAAGTTGAGGTATTGTAAATTGAAAAATGGTCATACATTAAACATTTCTAATTTTAATAAGAAAGCAAAAGCAAAATGTATGCACATACAATTTTAAACACACACTTGAGAGTGAGAGAGAGAAGAAACAAGCATGTACCTTGTTTCTTTCTATGATAATTTTCCAAGTTTTGTTCACGCCTCTTATGTTCATCTTCTTTTGACAATTTTCGTTGAGACGCATTTTTTTCTTTTTCTTTGTTGTCCCATTTTCTTCTTCAACTTAAAGATGACTCAAAACAAGTCCTCTACCAACTTAGTTAAATTATCCTCCAAATTTTTCCTTGATTGATAAAAATGAAAAGTTGTCGAGCTCCAATATTTTCCTCCTTGATAAATGTGCAAAAAGTTCTCCAAAATCTGCGCTCCAAGTGATATAAATGACAATTAATTTTGCAATTTGATATCCATAATAATGAAAAATAAGCTTCTATTTATATGCATATCCAGGATGGGAAAAAAATTATTCTAGTGTACATGGAATAACTAGATCCTAGTTTAAATGAATCAAGTAGTAAACAAACAAGTTATTTTATTCTGGAGTTTGTTGTTATTTAATTCATAGGTATGCACAACATATATAGTAATTTTAGAATTTTGTTAAAGTGTCAAAAATGTATATTAGAGGTATAATTTGAATTGAATTTCAAGTTACTTGTCAAAAAGATTATATCTTGTTCTCAACTCAATGGTTCATGTTGCTTAAGTCATTTAAATTTTTTTTTTATTGTGATCAACATGAATGGACTTAATTATAAAGTGGCATTGATTTCCCTAAAATTCTACTAGAGATCAAATGTATATTGAATATAAGGAAATGTAAGTTGTAAGAGATCATAAAATAAGAAAACATGTATGCATATTGAATATTTAAAGCAAATGCATACATATATTATGTGTAAACATGTTTAAACCATAAGCAAACACATGTACATACATGTAAAGGGATTCAATACATATAAAACATCACACATATTATAAGCAAAGAGGAAAATGTATGTATATATCATATAAGAAAATATATGTACATATCATATAAGCAAAATGTAAATTAAAGATCATCAAATGTCGAATACTAAAGATCAACAAATAAGCAAATGTATGTATATCATATAAGCAAATGTAAGTTAGAGATCATCAAATCTCAAATACTAAAGATCATCATGTATAAGCAAATGCATGTGGTAAAGATCAAAAATCTAGTGTGCATGGCCTAATATGAATGTCTACTCCTAGTCGAATGGCCATCTGAATGAGAATGGTCCTGCTCTGATGGATGTGCTAAGCCTTGCAAAAAAAATTGTGTATAGGATGTGTTAAATACATATAATTTATATTAAATAAATTTTATGAAAGTTATTATTAAATGAACTTGTATTTTTAAATATCAATCTAGATCTATGCATACATAAATATTGCATGTACATATACACATGTGATTATATAAAAATGAAAAACTGACATGTCCACTAGCAGCAGATTCATCCACAGAGTCACATCGATCATGCACACGATCTAGACCAAGGCTAGGAGTGATATGAGGTATGTCCACCTGTAACAATATATATACATATATATATCAACTTACATGAATATCTAGTTAATTTTTTTTTTAAAATGAAAAAAGAATTGAAACATGCACATGCACACATACATGAATATCATCTGATATCGGATGACCTAAGTCCTCTGAAACAATTGCCTCCACCATATCCACCAAACGGTCAAGCGATGAATCAACATCTGCATCCATCCGATCTATCCCATGTCATGCCATAAATGATGAATGTAGAGGACTATGAAGGTGAGATGGCATCGACGATGATGAACCATAACCAATCAACATATCAGTAAAACCCATAGTCTGTGCAACTGCCAAATGAACTGTAGGTGGATCCTGATGCACACTAGTGCTTGAATGAGAGTGATGGGATCCTGGAACTGAACGACCTCTATGTCTCAAATGATCTCTAACATGCTCTATACCGATCCCATTGTCTGATGCAATGTTGGCATATGCCTCCAATAGGTCCTCAGCCAAACAATGTAGAGTCATGTGTGACATATCTCCTGTAAGTGCATCAAGCTGTGTAGGAGTAGGGATGCCGACCAATGTAAAAGGATCCATGGTGGTCCACTGTGCTGAAAATGGCATGGATCGGGAATGTATGGACATCAAATACTAACCTACACGATCATCAGATATCCTAGTGGTGGCAGCCGCAATGTCACCTACAGTGTCAATTGCTTCCTTTTGGGAAGCAATGACAACCTCATCTGCTATGGGGGCTAGAGTTGGGGTGAGAGAAGGAGACCTCTCACCAACCAATACCCTAAACACTGGGGGTGGTCTATCTGCTAGACGATAGGTGGGCCTATTAGCAATCCTGCCATGCCCCTAACCAACATATGGTGGAATGTCCAAGTAGTTAACTTTGAGGCCCAAATGAACCTCAACATATAACTGTTGAACAAAATACAATGCAATCTAGTCATTGTTTGGGTATAGACCATGTGTTGTGAGAAATCGTGGGTAGATCAATGAGGCCATAGCATGATCGACACATCTAGTGACTTGGTATCCCCTAACTTTACACACATTTTGATAAAATGGAAAAAAAGTGGTTTTTATCATTTCTTTGGTGACACTATTATGAATTTGTTTAAGGGGAACATCACCATGTACTTCTTCCTGCATGCGGGAAAGAATAGCAGTCACTCTATCTAAGGAATATGCACTAGTCCTCTCAAGTTCATCTTTTAATTTTTCTAGACTATGCAATATTAACATGCATGGTTCACTATATATCCTCGGGTTTGCACCTGTGCTAATGAATCTCTCAATTTTTTAATCTTATTACTAGTATTTACAACAAAGAATCTAGCACAGGTGGAACATGATCTGCATTTTCCATGTTATATATATATACAATACACCTAAAAGAGCAATGAGACTTTGGTAAATAATATATCTAGATAAAGGGAATACAAATCTAAAATAGTTGTAATAATTCATGTACTCATCAATAATATTTTCATACCATTAACAATTTAAAAAGAATTGGAAGACAACTATAATCTATAACATAGCATCCTTAAATGGTTCAAATTTTAAATGAAATGATGAAAGAAAGAATAAGAATACAAAGATTAGTATAAAAATTATTTGCAAATAATTGGGGATAAAAATATTTAATTTAATAGTTGTTAACATAAATGAACTTCAAAATAGGATTATGTAAGTGAAAAAAAGTTCTATTCATTGAACCTAAATTTATCTAGTTAAGATATGTCTAAAATTAAGAATTCACACTAGAATATCAATATTCCATAAGAATCTCATAGAGGATGAATTTAATGGAAGATAATATAAAATCCTCCATATGAGGATGAATTTTATCAATACAATATGAGTGAATCATCTCAATTATATAGCCAAGAACATCAAAAATTATAGATTGGAAAGCAAAATAATCATACATTTATCATATTTTTATATGTATAAAGTTAGATACCATCAAACTATTTAAACTTATAGATTGCATAAAGCTATAAATTGAATCGTTAAAACTAATTTATTAAGAATAAAATCTAATAAAGTTTGACTTCATATTGCATGTACTTGTTATAAATATCTCACTAATCCAACCATACATTTTATATATGTTAAAAAATATATAATTGTTATGCCCATAATTTTTCACTATATCTTGACGGGATCTCCTTCAACTAGATCAATTAAAAATTATTTGTAATGTTGGAGGAAAATGGATTTAATATCATTAGAGTTGTCATGGAACTACCTCTCTTGATCAATGATAGATATTATCCACTCTGAGAATGTAAATATGTTCAAGATAACTAAAAAATAATTTGTATCCCTTATATCCTTTCATCCAATGTAGCCTATCTCTTAATTGAGATCCTCTACCACAATTAAGTTCAAATCTTCTAAGTTTTATTTCAACGGAAGCAACCATTCATTGTAGAAAAGTTATTAGTAAGTGCTAAATCCAAAACAAGTTTTTTATTTATTTATTTGGATCCAATTTTTTTTTCCATTCTAGATCTCTTTCTAGCCATATTCTTATTGTAAGATCATAGTAAGGTAGTGCGATAGATTTAATCGCATCATTCCACAATTGTATCCACATACCATTTTGATGAGGTCTAGGAACATCAACCAAAGGGATATTAGGGAAGCAAGGTGATCAATTTGATTGAGGTGGGAAGTGTTGAGCTTGAAGGATAGATTATTAGGTATGAGGAATAAGAAGTTTGAAAAGTTTAAAGAATTGGGAGGTGATATGTGAGATAGGTTTAATAGAATCTACTTAAATAAGGGTGTTTTGTCAAGAGGGGACAATGGAAAGAGAAATAAATAAGTTTTAATCTATTAATACAACTAAGTTTCCCTTAGTTCACCATCTCTTTAATTGGTCCAAGTGAACTAGTGATCAGTATAAGAATATTTTTTTGTCTAAAATGGGATCTAAAACCCTCATGGTATTTCTAGTTAGGATGTAGGAATTCAATTATTTTTTAGAGAGTTTATGAGAACTAAACCAACTTGTATCTTGGTTTTTCCACCATATCATATTCACCTCCTTGTAGCCATTTAGTCATAGGGAGGGCATAAAAATCCCATTCCCACAATTTAACTTGAGATGAGGAGTCATTAGGCATGTACAATAAAGAAAAAATGAATAGGTATTCCTTGGATTAGTAACTGTAAGCACTAAGCACAATTGTTGTTGGGATCCACTCCTCAATAGATGATAAACTTAGCCAAGTATTGGGAAAGGTGGGTCAACCTTGCATCCTAATATTTTGATTTATTATTTTGTCCTCATATTAGGAGGCGAGGCATCTCACTTTGTGTTGGTAGTTATTTGTCATTTGTTGAATGCTTCAAGGGAGGTGTCTAAGATGTTCTAAATATAATATTATTATAGCTTTATAAAATGAAACCCTCTTATGACATATTCTTATGAAATTTAAGAGCATGACTATAGAATATTTACAGTAAAGTATTGACCAACATTATGAAATATCATAAGAAATCTTTTAAGAAATAACAACTGTGTCAAGAAAAAAGATGTGGACATTTATAATAACTTTTTTTTAAAGCAAAAGTGGGAGACCACTTATAATTTTATTTATATATAATATTTTACATATAGCTGGTTCAGGAGGACATACTGGCAGGAAAGAACCGACAAGAAAATCCCTTGTCTGAGTAACAAATTTTACAAAATATCAAAAAGACCAATGAGTCCTAGTACAAATGACCAATTGTCTGATTACAATGTTACAAAAGCACATTGGTTGAATACATCAGTACATATGCACATTCTCTTATGCACCCAAAATACCCAAAATAAGACATCATACTAGATATACCGTGACCTGAATACATAACACAATGGAGATTACAAAACCTTACTAAACATAAGACTGATAAGCTAGGAAGCCACTTTCAAAAAGATGCAGATTTTCCACCAACATGCTGAAAGCCATTAACTGAGCTTTCTTTTGTTTCCACTCGTTTACCTTTGTGTTGGCGATCATGCTCAAATGAAGGTTTTGATTTGTTTTAATATCAGGCACATAACGATAACAAAATTTCTTTTTGGATGAAGATGGAAGTTGCAAATCATGAATGCAAACATGACTTCTCAAGAAAGAAATGGCATGATATTTTCTTTTTAAATCATCAATCTCCTCCATGGAAATGGCAGATCTATATCTGTTTAGAACTTGGTAGAGATGTGAAGAAGTGTCATGCATTGTGGATAATAACATGCCTTGGAATATGTGAACATAGGCCTCTTCTTATGAAACAAAACCTTCTTTGAATAATTAACATTAGAAATTAATACAGTTTGGCGAGCATATTGTATAGTCACACTAGAAACCAACAATGGAAGATTGAGAGTCTCAACTAAGAATTCCACCTTATACATAACATTCATAGTAGAAGCCAACAACAAAAGACCAAATTTCATAAATAAATTTTTATGAAATCCTTCTCTATCTAAATGCATCCATTCCAAGACCATTGGGAGGTGGGTATACAATATGAGCCAAGTATTAATTTCTAATGTTAATTATTGAAAGAAGGTATATAAATTATTCAGGCATCTTAATTCTCACACAAAGTTATATCTTAGTCAATTTCTCAATGTATGAGTTCCATATATTTGTAAATTTTTCTTAATATGAAAACATATTTTATTTCATTAAAATTAACCTATCTATTCCATGTTACAAAGGATGCTCTTATTTTAAATTATAAGTATATACTTCAAAATTAATTAGTAATTTTCAAGATAAAGTACACACAATTTCTGTAGTTAAAATAAAATAATATTCTTATTTCCATGTGAGAGCTATGTAGAATGGTAGTTTGACATGTCTCGAAAATATTTCTTTCATATATACTAAATTTTTATCATTGTACATTATGAGTGAATCATCTCAATTATATATCCTTGAAGCACATAAAAAAATTATAGAGTGGAAAGAAAAATAATCACACATTTATCATATTTTTGTAAGGTGTTCAAAAAGACTAAAAGTTTCCCTAGAAAGAACTAATTAAGGTATCAAAAAAATGGAAAGTGTCTACCTCATTGTATGTTGACCTTTCCCATATAAAAAGATCATGGAAATGCTAAATGAGTTGATATAAGAATTTTTAAGAATGAAGGCACAAAATTCATAACACTAATCCTAAAAGCAACAAGAAAGGCAATGAATAAAATCTTCCTAGTTATTTTGAAAGAAACTTTAAAAGGTTCTAAATCCCCTTCACACCCCTTTCTAAATGAAGATAAAATAAATAAGTTACCAAATATTTCTTAGAGTTTAAGGTGGTGATTTTAATATGATTTGAGAATAAATAAGATAAATTAGATGAAATCAAGTTTTGTTGTAAAGGTGATGAATTTTGGGGGAATAAGATGAAAATAATTTTGAACCTAGTTGACTCATTAAATGGCAATAAGATAGATTTTAAAGGGGCTTTATTTAAAATATGTAATAGTTAGATATGTACTAATACATTATATTCTCTATTAGATAGTTATTTCTTCCATAAACATTTCTTACAATCTTATAATTTATTAATAATAGTGATGTGTGCATCCCTAGACACTCTTTGATAACCACACTATTAATGTTTCTATTTTTACTAGAGGATACTCTAATTGAAAAGCATGTAAAGAGGAAGGGTTAGTTAACCTTGATATTAATGCAATGAAAGGTGGGATTATCTTGATGGTATGAAAGTTATCTTCAAGATATATTGAAGGTTTTTCTTCTATACCTAAACACATTTAGTGAAATATAATGAATGTGTTATCCTAGAAAAATATGTATAGCATTAAGGATAAAATTTAGACTTTAAGTTGAAAGAAAATGTCAAATATTTAGAATAAAAATGGTGGGGATGGAATACAAGCTTCAAGAATCTCCTTGTAATAATTAATTGCAATAATAAATGATTAAAACTAAACACGAATGGATATGTCACCAATAATTTTTAGATAAAATGACTAAAATTAGAGCCAAGATATCTTAGTTCAAGTATCAGATAAAGGTATCAAATTCTTATTCAATGTAAACATAGCCGAGTTTGATAGATAAAAAGTTGGCCCCATTAATACTAGGGGAGCATTGTCTAATGAGATTAAGTTGACACTATTCAATTTTTAGAAGATAGAACCCTAACATTTATATGAGGAGCTTGTAAAATATAACCTTATTAGGAAGAGTAGGAGAGGAGAAATGAACCCATAAGAATTATACTTATACAAATAAAAATAATAATAATGTTTAACCATTTCAAAATGTTAAATTTGTTTCACTATAATGATCAATAGCTAATTTGTACAAGGAGGCCACAATTTATAGGGAAATGAAGACTACATAAGAGGAGAATTTATAACATAGTAGCTTGGTTGTAGTTGTTTCTTTAGCATTAACTATTTTCTCTTTTTTCTTTTGTTGAACTAAATATTTTATTTGATCTCTTAAAACTTATCAATGGTACTTGATCTTCATAATGATTATTTTCTTCTTTTTCAATTATGATCATCTTAGAAGGAATACCATTCCAATTTAGAGTAGGGAGAAATGTATTTTTCTGTTAAAGTATTTAAAATATTATATTTATTTGATGGTTCCTTCTTAACCTCTTCCACTCCTTGGAAAAAATTATCCAACCACTTGAATCTCCTTATATTAATCAATTTACTTCTATGATTTATGTATGTGTTTTTAGTGATTTACTCTTTATCCTTTCAATTTATTCATGATATACTTTAATATAGTTATATGTTCAAGTATATAATAGTTTTTCATAATTGGATATGCCTTAAGAAACTCTTTAAACGTGAAATTATTTGATGAGGGAAGATATAAATTAAGGTTATTCTTTCTTACTTACCTCATGCTCATCCATATTTTTTGTCCATAAATATCTCAAATCAAATTGGATTTTGCAAAGAGGATAGCTATATTTTAAATATTCGCTCTTAGTCAAAGTCATTTATTTCTTTGTACAAATTTAAAATTGATTTATGTAATTTAATTTTTAATAGTTTTAACATGGATATATGAAGAATAGTTATATATATATATATATAGTAAAGTGGACATATTTTTATATTTTCCTAATACTAGAAAATTTAATAATACCTTCATTCCTTCTAAATCCTAATAGAACTATTTTATTATACATTTCATTCAAACAATCTAGTTTCTTTCCTCTAAATTTATTCTTCGATTCATACATTTAGTTCACCAACCATTTTTGGAGTAATGTCATAAGACTCAAAGGAAAAATATGAAGAATTTTATCCAAGTTTCCATTGTATGCACCCTAGAAACTTTATATATCGTGAACTGTTTGATATAATTTCTCAAATAAATTTGCTAATGACCTATTTGATATAATGCCTCAAATAAATTTCCAATAGTGTTTTTGATGGAGTATGATAGAAATAGTGTTTTTGATATAATGCCTCAAATAAATTTGTTAATGAATTGTTCGATATAGGGTGCATACAATGGAAACACTATTTCTATCATACTCCATCAAAAATTACCATGAACTGTTTGATATAATAACTCAAATAAATTTGTTAATGAATTGTTTGATATAGGGTGCATACAATGGAAACACTATTTCTATCACACTCCATAAAAAATTACCATGAACTGTTTGATATAATGCCTAAAATAAATTTGTTAATGAACTGTTTGATATAACGCCTCAAATAAATTGGAGGTGCCCTGGTAAAAATGTATGCAAAATGTGGAAGCATAGAAAGGGCATGTTAATTTTTTGACAGAGTAGAAATGTATCATAGAAATAGTGTATGTTGAAAACGCTTTAAAAACTTTCAAACAAATGTAGTTTCAATTTAACAAATTTGAAAAATTTCGCATTTAGGGTTTCAAAATTTAACAAACAAATGCATTTTGAACTCTTCAAAATTCAAATTTCACATATCTGGTGCTCGATATGCAAGTTGGGTTGATGAAGTTGAGAGATGAAGTTGAGTTTGTGTTCGCCGGAGAGATGAAGTCAGTTTGCTCGCCGTTTGTAGATCACGGGCTCGGTTCGCCGCATGTAGCACAGGGAAAGCAACTGATAAAAGGAGAAAATGACAGTCGAAAATGACAATGTTTTTTTCTTATGTCTTATTTAAGGGGGTTTGGTCGAACATGGGTTTGACCGAACCCCTTTAAATAAGATTATTTTTATTTAGGGTTTGGGGGTTCAGTCGAACATATAATGAGGTTTGGTCGAACCATTGGGTTCGACCGAACCCATTGAGTTTGGGGAAAAGGAAAAAAATGAAATTTCCTTCCTCATAAAATTTGTAAACCACTATTGTGGTTTGACCCATAACAAGACTCCTCCCAAAATTGGAGGGGGAGATTCAAAATTATAACCCACATGGGGCACACATAGAGTGGTTCAGTAAGGGGGTTGAAGGAGGATGTCCATGATTTGAGCAAGAGGGAGTGCTCACCCTAAGCCCAAAGCTGACCCAACATCGAAAATCTATCCTCAAAAGAAGCAAAGGAGGAAATAAAAAAATATGTAGCGTAAGGGAAAAACTCAATCTTACTAGCCACTAGGGGTCTCCAAGAGTCCAAAACCCATTTGTGCAGGTTGGGAAGAGAAGGCCAAATGTTGGAGAAACATGTACCAAAAATTAGTCTTTCTTGCTAGAATAAAATTGAAAGTTATTTTGTAGTTGAAAAATATATACATCCTTTCGATTGTTCATAAATTTGAAATAAATCAATTTTAAAGGTGACAATCATTTTCAATCCAAAGCCAATAATATTTTACATATTGTTCAATCTAATTAAATTTACCATGTTTTCAATTTAACTTATTTACTTTCATAATATATAGTTCGAAATTGATCGTTATTAACTTCATGATTATTTAACATTGTAGTTTTTGATCTAATGCTCTAAATTATCATAGGTTAAACCCAAAAAAGTGGTTTACAATTTGAGTGAGGAAGGAAAAGTTGCAAAAAATGACCCCATGCAAAAAAAAATGGTTTTTGGGGTTCGAATGAACCCTTTGGTTCGAGCGAACCAAAAGAGGGTTGAAATGAACCCTGGTTCGAATGAGCCAATTAAATGCGAGGTCCCACCATTCTCACCAAAAAACACAAAGAATTTTTTTTTTGAAAGGGGGTTCGAATGAACCCTGGTTCGAGCGAACCCCCCTGGTTCGCTCGAACCCCCCTTTTCCCACCTTCTCACCCTTAGGCACCAAAAAAGTCTAAAATTTTGAGCTTCAAAGCTCGGGTTGAGGATGAAAATGGAGGAGACTTCATAGAACCAATTGGATGATGGTAGTCCTCAGAATGAGCTATCCAACGAATAATATTTTAATATGTTTTGGTTTTATTATATATTTATTTTTTTAGTTTTATTAAACATAGGTTTTTCACCAAAAATCAAGCTCTATGTTCTGCACATGTGGAAAAATAGCATTATCAATTTCTATTTTGAAAAATATTTGTGTGCTAGATATTGAAGTCCTTGATCCAACAAAAAATAAATGAATTTTGATACATACAAAAAATGTTATGCTATATGATCTGCCTATGTCTAAATTGTAATTGGTTTGACTTCAAAACTTGATTTTAAGGAAAAAATATTCAATAAAACACTATCTAACCAATTGGAAGCACTAGATATCGTAGGTTACAAATCTAAATTCAAAAAAAATAGAATTTTATCTTTCATGGAAAAAAGTTTATGCGTTAGATGGTGAGCATAAGTCCTTAAAAATGTTGTTTACTGAAAAAAACTAGTTTTCAAAGGAGATAGAAAAAGAAGTGCAATTTGATTCCAAATTTTTTCAAAAAATTATATTTAGAATCTACAGACAAAATTTGACAAATCACTAGTTTGCATCATCTTCAAATTCTTCACGATTTAGCCGCTATAGGTGCCTGAAAGTGAAGATTTAGTTAGAAAAAATTATTGTAGTGTCCAGTTTGGCCAAAAATTGTAAACCAGTATTGTGGGATCACCCCATTATAATTTTATATTCACTATGAATTAAAATTCAAGCTAGCTAGATAAATACCATTTTATAGAAACATTTATGAACCTAAAATTTAAGGCACAAATGATAAGTGTGCCACTCATGATTTTGGTGTGAAATTTATTTTTAGGAATACAAAAATTAAAACAAAAAGAATGGTTTACATTTGATGCAACAAAACATGTTGATTGAAACAAACAAATACACATTCTTTAGAAGTTTTCTAAAAATAAAATAAAAATCTAAACCAAGTAAACTCCATCAAGTTGCCCCATAACCCTCAAAAGGGTGTAGCTTGTACATTGAATTCCAAAGTTCTCAAATTACCAACTCTCCAAACTCCTAAATAATAGATCCCCCAAATTATTGGATAATAATCTATGTCGAGAGACATCCACAATGCTCCATCAAGTTGTCTAATGAACCTTGGAAGGGTATAATTTCCTAGATCTATAGATCCAAAATATTTGGGCAATAATGCATAGAGTTCATGCTAGATCCCTTCTTGTCTTCAAAAATAAACTTCATAATATGTGCATTCTTCAATTGTGTTAGCAAAAAAAAAGAAAACAAAAAAATACATGTTTCTCATACAAATCATCATCTTTAAGCAACAAGTTGGCTTGGGATGATGAAAATTCTCTAGCTTCTGATGCCTCTAGCCTCCAATAATGAATGCTTATTTTTATACTTTTTGTTGGAGAATATGTAATACCCCTCCTCTTACTGTTTGAATTTATTATTTTTCTATGCGTTAGTTTGCTACTTGTGATTGTGATGATACTATTATTGTTTGATTTGGTTAGTTAGACGTTAGAGGATGCTGTTATTTCATATGACATTATAGTTGGTTATGTTAGTTGATTTTCAGAATTATATTATGATGCAATGATTTAATGAATTATGTCATAAGATGAATTGTTAGAATAGGTGTGATGAAGGACAATATGGCATCACTCGTTCGCGAGTGCCCTGTTATGTTGCGATTCCTTCTCACAATGCAGTGCTTTGATTTAATGCTTTGATTTTATATATATATGTATGCACATGTACACGACTTCGTTTGTATGCAGGATTGTAGGTACAAGTCTCGATTCCACCTGCTTCGGCAGGACAGGGCGAGCACCAATAGCCCAATGGTTAAATGTTGAAACAGAGGTGACGATGAAGTCATCTCGTCCCATGATGTCAGACCGTCTTGTTTGTTTGGTTTTGTGCATTCTTGTAGTTGTCGTTTGTTGTGGGTCATGTTTGTGTTTTGTCGTATTTAATTGATGTTGATATTTTATAAGTTGTGAATTAATTTAATTAAATGATGGAAATGTTTGTTTATTTTAATGTTAGAATAAATTGTATTTAAATATTTAGATGATTTTAATTATTTTTGAAAGTCATATATTTCAATTAAGTGATAATTAAATATTAAATGTGTCTTAATTATTTTAATCAATTATCTGGTGGAGGATAACTATTAGAATAATTTATTTAAATTAAATAAGTAATGTGATGTGCAAGTAAAGTTGCAAAAATAGAAATTAAAACAATAAAACAAATAAAAGAATGAAAAGATTGTGAGAGCAAATAAGAATAGAGATCTGGGTAAAAAGCTGGCTTTTAAAGAATTGTTTTCTTTTATTTTTGATTTTTAGAGTTTTTGTGAGAGATGGACAATATATTTTTATTTAATTAAGAATTTGGAGAGTTTTAGGACACACAGAGGATATTAGTTACAAAAGTTGCAGAAGATATTGGCTTTTGTATTCTGAAATTTGAGAAAGGATATTGGATTCTTTTGCTTTATTTTAAGGAGAGTTCTTAAAAGGGATTGGAAATCTGTTACTGGGTAGCTTTGGGGAAGTTTTCTGAACAGAGAATCGGTTCGAGTTCGAGCATGAAATTCTGTAGAGGAGATTTGGAAGCACGAATAGGGAGCTCTTCGAAGTCATCAGAATCAAACGGGCTTCATTAGATTCTCAAAGAAGCGCAGGACTCCAGGTTTCCGTCTCTATCTTTGATTTCTCAGAATCTGCAAAAATAAACAAAAATTATGATTGGAATGAATTTGTGTTGAAAATAAAACATCTGTCTGAGATTTAGTTAAATTTAATATTATGTGAAAAGAACGAAAATGCTTGGTACTTAGATTTTAGGGAATAACAAATCGAATGGAGAAAATTTCAACGGATTTAAAACATTTGTGTCTTTCCCATTTAGTTGTTTAAATTTATCATGATATTTCAAAGGAAAAAAATTATCCAACTGGACTTGATCAAATTAGAGAAAAATAAATAGACGCAATCTCTTTTGCAAACAGTAAATTTGAAACTTTATTAATAGGTATATATATTATTTATATATTTGATGTGTAGTCTGCTGTAAACCCTTCCATTAATATGTTCTGGAAAAAGAAAATCTGTTTAAATTGTAATGTATATATATATATATATATAAATGTTGAATATATTTATTTAAATTTCTATATTTTGTTTTTATAAAAAAAATTCCTTCTGTATTCACCAGAATCCGTACTTGAAAAGGAAGGACGTTTGAATTTTAATATATAAAAAAAAAAAATTAAAGAAATTTTAATTAAAATAAAATTTGTATTGTATGGTGGTAGGAGGGACGGCTACGGCCGTACCCGTCCCCCGTACCTTAGGCGCAGTGTATGGACTGCGCACAACAGTCACTATGACTGCTGCGCGCAACAGTCATAATGACTGCTGTGCGCAACAGTCATAATGACTGCTGTGCGCAACAGTCATAATGACTGCTGTGCGCAACAGTCATAATGACTGCTGTGCGCAGTACCATTAGTGCCCACGGCTTTTCATTCAGCCGAATGGTTGTTAATTGTTTTTTTATATGTATATTATATATTTATATATATATATGTTTAAAATTTTTATTTATTAATTATATTTTTTTATAATTATTATTTGTTTATCATTTTTAAAATTAGTGATATATATAGTTTATATATATATGTAGGTGTTAAAGTTATGTTTTAAATTAAAATAAAATAAAATAAAAAATTGTCATTATGACTATTATAAATGTAGAAAATTCATTGTTTTGAAAATTTATTATAAATGTGATAGTATAGATGTTATTGTTTAGGATCTAGTGGAAAATTGGGAATGATTTAATTTTTATGTTGCAATCTTATTAAGTTAGTTTTGAGCCCTTTTTCTTTAGTGATTATTGGTTAGTATAGTCGATGTGGGAAATTTGTTGTTAAATTGTGAAACCCTATGGATTGTCAGTCTTTCTTGTGCATTTTGATTATGGTTTTCCTTTATTCTGGTTGCGGTGTGGGAACCTTGTGTATTTGTGATTTAGTTGTTGTTTATTGAGAACCCTAGTTTTAGAGGCGTGTCTTTTAATCTGTGAATGTTATTCCATGTGGTTGTGCTCTTGGAATTGGAAATTTATTAGAATTACTTTTGGAAGGGTTGTACGTGGGTATTGGCATTCGAATATGAGCTATTGCGAGATGGATTTGCCTCGCTTGTTTATGTTTTGAGTTATATGTTTTATTCATGATAGTACAACCCTTGCCGATTTGAGATATGTTAGGGGTCATAGGAGAGTGGCTCTTCGTGGGCACTAGCGCCTCAGGATGAGGAAGGGCTCAGGATAACCCACGAAAGAGTAGTTAACAAGTGATAACCTAAACAATAGAATTTAGGGGGGGTTGGGTAGTTTAAAAAATACAAGATAATTAAACATTGGATTCCTCGGCTATGCACTAGGGCTACCATAGAATAGTGATAGACTGAGAAGGCCGTGGACGGAAAAGTCATAGTCTCGTCTTCATGAGAGATTCTTGGCTCCGCATTAGCTACCCTATGGTGCCGGCGCCTCAGTTAGGAGGAAGGGCCACGAGATCCATAGATGGGTGCCGGCGCCTCAGTTGGAGGAAGGGCCAGGAGAATCCCATGAGAGCTATGCGATGACATTCTCCACTTGACACCCTTTTGCTTTGTTATTGTTGTCTCTGGATATTGTATCTTTATGTTGTTTTCAGATTCTTGTGAAATTGGTTTATGATTGCTATTTAGCTACTTGTTAAATTGATGATACTGTGTTAGATTATGATGAGTTTTACAGTTTTAACTGGTTATGTGATTTGTGAACGTTGATGGTTGTTTCATTGTATGCCTTGAGTTGTACTTGTTTTGTGTCATGTTGTTGTTGAGTCGGTTTGACATTCATGGTCGGGTTCTCTTCCTCGTCACCTCTGAGCACGGGGGGTGAGTTACTTGTAATTCACATGGTTGGGTGGAACGTGCTCCGCACCCGTTGGGTTCCCCATCATCATCTTGTCTTCTCAGCATTTCCACAGCTGGAGTTGTACCAGTTTTCACGTTGTATTTCAGATTTCATTGTATTTGTAGCATCCCACATGTTTGGGGAAAATTCAATGTAATTCAATTATCAAGAGATTGTAATGTAACTTTAAAACAATGATGTAATAGTTAGAATTATTTGTATCTTTATTAAGAGATTTATTATGGATGTATTATGTAATGTTATTATACTCGCATCATGGTTTTGGATGTATCATTGTTTATGGTTATTATAAAGTAAATGGTTGTGTTGTAATCTTTATCTTTATTTCCGTTTAGTTGTTGCGATGTAACCTCGCGTGCCCCAGAGAACCTAGTGTGTTAATGCTATGTAATATGTTATGTGGTTATGGTTTAATGTTATTGTATGTTTAATTTAATTGTTTTAAAAAATAAAATTATTGCTATGTGTGTGTTCTCTGGGGTTTGCACGACGGGCGTTACAGAATATCAAGATCAAGAGCATGAAATAAACTTCCACAAGTGAACAACATAAGCACAATAGTATCTCTATCAATATGCAAATGAAGAGTGTATAATATAATGATCAAACCTTGCATATATAGGCAAGGATGAGGAGGTAAGAAGGTAGGAGTGAAACTCTGACTACCCCTCCAAAGATGGGACACTTGTGAGCTCACTTCACAAGTGTGTTCAAGCAAGTGTCAATAGGTGTCTCAAGTGATGAGGACACATGTCTGAATGCTATGAAGTGAGATAAAAACAAAAGAAATCCAAGTAAACTTAAGCTATGCATGTGAAAAGGTGAATCTTAGAAAGGTGATTAGCTAACTACGTGGATAATGAATCTATTTACACTAACACCTTTAGAGGCTTAATATGCAAGGAAAAACCAATTGAAAGAAATTCCAAGTCATCTTGTTAAATGTTGGAAATAAATAATTGAGAACAATCAAGATTTCAAACTCATGGACATGCTTTACAATGGCCAAAACATACCTTGGAGGATTTTGAGATACATATGAGTTCTTAAGATAGCTATTTAAACTATTTCCAAAGAAAACAATTTTGTTTAATAATAGGGAACTCTAATTTACTTGGAGCACATTATCATAGAGAAAAGCCTCATGTAGTGGGGCATTAAAATAGAGTAAGCCTATCAACTATTCATCTCCACTATTCATTGATTTCAACAAAAGTGCACCTCAAAGACTTTATAAGTTTATATTCTAATGTAGCCAAGATTTGGTCAAACACTTCTATCTCATCTACCCAATGTTGCTTCATTGAAAGTGCAATAAATAATTACTAGCATGACCTCTTAGAATCATCAACGATCCTAGTTCTATATGCCACCATTTGAAGCTTTTCATGACTATTGAGAATCCTCATGCAAACTTTATAAAACCAAATCCTTTGTGATTATGTAGGAAAAAGTCTTCCAATACTTGGCAAAACCTTCCTATCATGTAGTATAGTTAAACCATTTTGTCACAACATAGCCAGAAAAAGGGAGTTCTCCCCAATATCTGTCAAAAGAATCAAATGAGTCTATTTACCTAAAAAATTCTAAGAAAAGAAGCTTACAACTACCACCCTTCATAGGTTTCATTGTGTTAGTCTTCCAAAAATTTCATAGAAATATTTGGATCCATTAGACCTCCTCAATAATTGCTATAAATGAACATACAAACATTTATAGTGCTTGGCATTCTGACTTCAACCCTGTTTCTGAAACATTTAACAAATACCCAATTTGGGTTCGTTTACCTAATCTCCCCCTTCATCTTTGGAATGTCTCTCTTTTGGAGGAAGTGGGTGATGCTCTTGGAGATTTTCTGATGATGGATGAAGATTCTACCGACGTTCTTCATTCCACCTTTGCTCGAATATTGGTCGATTTAGATGTTTCAAAAGTTACCTGCGGAGATCTTACTAAATTCTTCTAAAGGCTCTTGGATCCAATCTTTGGATTATGAAGGAATTCCTTTCCGGTGTAGGAGATGCTTCAAAACCGGACACGCTGCTGCACATTGTGGTTTTGAAAAAAATACTAAGACCTCTACTTGGTGGAAAGGGGCTTCTCAACAACATTATACTGTTGAGAAGATTATTGATCAAAATAAGAGTTTTTCTGAGGTGGTTGCTTCGGTACCACCGGACCTTGGAACCCCCCCTCCGGTCGTCTCTTATGGTGAGGTTGTTAAGACAACCCCTATTGCGCCTTTGGCTGCCCCTCTGGATGATAGTGCCTTGGCTGGTCATCCCGGCAGCTTCTCTAATAAGTCTCAATCTTTACAATGTTGTAATGAGGACAATCCTAAGTGTTTGGTTGCTGGCTTTTCTCCTCATGATAATATTACTATGGGGTGGCATAGTTTGGCTTCGCAGGTGGAAGAAGGATGGATTACTGTCAAGGGTAAAAAAGATAAATCTTTACGACCTTCTTTCGATATGACTCTTCGCTCCCACAAGAAAAGTGCTAATTGTAATTCTTGATGGTTCTTGTTTGGGTGCTGGTCTTTTGTTGGCTGCAGGTTGTCCTTTCTGCAGCCTGGCTTTTCTTGTTGTAAAGGGTTACGGATCCCTTCAAAATCTATTTTTTTCCTATTATCAAAAACATTTATAGTGCTTGAATCATGCCTCAAATCAAAGGCTTTGATTGATGCCTTGGGATCATTAGTTTTGCACTTAGAGATTGTTGTAACTATTATTTGTCACTAACTCCCATTTAGGAAATTGATCAAAATTTTCTTTGCCATGATTAAAGTCACAACTTGCACTTCAATTTGTGAAAAGGAGCTCAAAATTCATCAAATTTTATGTGGATTCAAATTGGTGACTTTTTAAGACAATTAATAGGAGCTAATCTACATGCCACAAAAATAATTCACTCTAGGTTTTCATCACTCTGTTTTGGATGCTTCTAGGACCTCTTCCCTAATGCTCTAATACCATATTGGAAAAATCAAGAGCATCTACATTTATACAATAAAAATATAAAAATAATATTATATTATTGAGTTCATTTGAGAATGTATTACAATATGAATTTTATGAAACTTTTCAAATATAATATCTGAACTACCATCTTACAAGAGTAGAATTAATTATTTAATAACAATAATAAACTACAAGTCACTAATATGACTTTATTAATGCAAACCTCAATATTCCAACAACAATAATAAAATCAATGGAAAACAAAGACAATATGTAGTATTTTCACCAAAGAAAATTCATTTGAATTAAAATCCAATACACTAATTTTTTTTACCATTGCAAAAACTCAACCTCTAATACAATAATGAATCTCTCTTAATTCACCTTTAAACATGTGTAAAAACAGATATATCAAGAACATTTTACACACTAAATAACATAAAAAAAAAACATAAATACATTAAAATATAAGTAAAAAAATCTACAACTCAAAATAATACATTATATTGAAAAAGCATACAACATATATCCAACTCTCTTGCTTTTTTTTTGGGTACTATAATATGTATGAAATCCATGTATTTCATTCTTTTTCAACCAATAGGCTGCCAAAAAAATAAAAGAAAGTATTAAGCCCAAAACAATCCAAGAAATGAATGAGGCAAAAATAACAGCAACCCACATTCTCCAAACAGATCAGAAAACCCATTACAAAAGTGTAATCTTAAAAAGAAAACCCATTACAAAAGTGTAATCTTAACCTTTTTAAGTAGCAGAAATTACAGCTGTTGAGGACACAAAAAACTTCTGCAGAGAAATTTGTCTTTTAACTTTAATGGCTTTACATCACAAGTCATGAATTTCATGACTTTACCATTTAAACGAGCTATAAATTGAGAGCGCAAATTGGGAACGCAAAGCATTTTCTTCAAATTCAGAGAAAGTTGTCTTTACCTTTAATGGCTTTGCATTGCCAGTCATGTATTTCATGGCCTTACCATTTAAATGAGCCATAAATTTGGAAGGTAAAGCACTTTCTTCAAATTTAGAGAAATTCGTCATTACCTTTAATGGCTCTGCATTACGAGTCATGTATCCCATGGCTTTACCTTTATGAATACACAAAGTAACTTCTTCACTTTCAGAGTAATTTGTCTTTGACTTTAATGTCTTTGCAGCACGAGTCTTGCATTTCTTGACTTTGCCATTTGAAAGATGCAGGTATTCTATTGCTCTGAAGTTTTTATTTCCTTTGACAGGTATTGAACAGTCAACTTCAATGGAGTTCAGGTAACTCACAAGTTGTCTTGGGTAACTTTTTGAGCTGTGGACATTCAGTTATGACCAAATTTTTAAACATTCCCTGGTCCAAGTTACCTGCTACACTTCTCAAACTTGTACAATTTTTTAACTTGAGACTATTCAATGGATTTACTAGCCCTAAATGCAGCTTACCTAAATTTTCCACGGAATCAAGGGTGAGGTATTCAAGGTTGGGATAAGACTCTCCACTAACTAAGACCTTGGATGCCAAATTTACATCATGAATGCCCACGCTTTCAAGCTTAGTGCATATGGCTCTGGTATACTCACTCTCTAGATATCGATTACTGCTCAAAGTCAGGTCGCCGTTTAATTTGCAATTTACTAAAACCAAGCTTCTAAGATTACAGAGTTTTCCAAGCGGTTCCGATAAGGCCCTCCCATCAACGGCGAGCATTTCGGCTAAGCTTCCTTGTAGGACTAGTTTTTCCAAATTATGTAGCAATCCTACTTCATTTGGAAACTCTGCGGATGAGGTTTGATAAAGCAGCAACTCTTTCAACTGGTAAGGGACCTGAAATCGAAAACTTACCTAAAACGGTGAGTAATGTTAACAAAAAGATCAGTGTAGAATGCGTTATCTACCATTAACATAGACTTAATTTTCGATGAAGAAAAACAATATACCTGGCCATCTTTCTGCCACAATTTCTGGAGATGTCCTCCGATGATTTTCAAATAGTGCAAATTTTCCAGAGGAATCCATGCAGGGATGCTTGTCCATTCATGCCCATTGAGATGAAGCTCAATCCATAACAAATCAGTCAACGCCAGATCACGATCATCTGAGTTTCCCAAGAAATATGTAATTTGGCACTCCATGGACGAATCAAAAATTGAATTGAAACACCGAATCTTTTTGTCAATTGTTTTGGTGAGGATATCTTTAAATCCCTTATTTTCCTGCATTTTATGATCCAGGTCAAAATGGTGCTGATTCTGCTGAATATAAAAATCCTTTTAAAAGATAGATCAAGCTAAGGAAAAAATGTCTTGGTAGTTATATAATTTCGAATAGGAAAATATGAAGAGAGAAAGAAGGAAACCAAATCTTTAGGGCGCCACAGTCGAAGGGGAGAGGCATGTTCTCTTGCCATTTCTCTGCCTAGATCTCGAAGGAGATCGTGCATTTCAAAAACATAATAAAGTTTCCGTCTTTCTATTTGAAGAAGACATTTATCTTGGAGAGTCTGAATTGTGTGCTCCGCGTTCCATCCTGATCCCTTCCCTATCCTTACGCACATACTCACCCGTTTGCCAATGAAAAAGCATGCGATGTCCATAAAAATTTGTTTTTGTTCTCCGTCTAGCCTGCCCAAACTTATTCCAAGTTTCGCTTTTATTTCCAGATTCAGACTACTCTTCAATTTCTGCAATTCTGAATGCCAAGTATTCACGTCAGTAGTGCCAAAAAGATTCGCTGCAGACACTTGTATAGCCAGAGGCAAACCTCCACAGAAGTCTACAAAGCTATTAACTAAATTGTCATATTCAGTGGGCGCTTTTGCCAGGCCTAAGGCATGCCTGCAGAAGAGCTCTTTTGCATGACCTCTTTTCATTTCTTCAATTTATAATGACTAGCAATTCCGGCTCTTTTTAACACACTCTCGTCACGAGTTGTGACAATGACCAGACTATCAGAATTGACTGCATCTCTGAACAAGAGAGCATCCAGCTGCTGCCGGTCATCAACATCATCCAGAACAATAAGGAATTAATTACTAGATCTCCGCATTCGCCCCTTAAGATGGGACGCCCCTTCATTTATACTCATAAATCTTCTATCTTCAAGGAAGAGGTCTTTGAGGAGCTGACTTTGCAAACAAGCTAATTCATTTTTAAGAGATGCTTCTCTCACATCAAACACAAAACTTGATCCATGGTAACTGCATCTTTTGCGGTTAAACAATTCTTTGGCCAGGGTTGTTTTTCCAGAATCCCCCATCGCAAAGATTTCAACAATATTCCCTTTCTGTGCAGTCTGCCTTTCAAAATCCTCCACCACTTCATCAAGTCCTACCGGATATTTTGCAACTTCCATACATCTTGTGTTCTCAACCTCTTGTTTCACAGCCAAGGCAATGTCTCTACACAGGGTCTTGACATTACTGACAATTTTAAGTGAAAGGAGAAATCGATCACAAACGCATTTAAATAAAATGAAGAGGATAAGAAAGAAAAAAACATGAAAAACTAAATCTTTATGGATTGAAAATAAACAACAGAAACAGAAAAAGAAATAAGTGTGTGGCAAAAATGGCCTTGGCCTTACCCATTAGATGTGCTGAATTCGTAGCCGCTGACGAGTGACGAAGAGTGGAGGACTGCTTTCCACTGGCGAAGCCTCTCCTTGCTGAACCTCCTCTTTTTTTTGTGGTTAGCGAATGCAGGTGCATAAACTCCCTTGTGGGGGTAGCGAAGGTTAGAAGGCTTCACATCACAAAACACAGGAATAAACCGAGCCTTGGTTTTCAACATGAGAAGAAGCTCATCTAGACACCAAGAGGACTCCGCATATCGTGGTGAAAAGATGGAGATTTGAGCTGTGGAAGTGTTTATGGCATTTTGTATGGTAGAGGGAATTGGATCTCCCAGTTCCAACTCGGGCTGATCAAGAAATGCCCGATATCCCAAACGCTGCAGACAATCGTAAATTTGTGAAGCAACAGAGTCTTTGACGTCAGGGCCCCTGTGGTTGATGAATGCATCATATCCTTTTGTACATACACTGAAACCTTCCCTTTCAAATTCACTGAAAGGGTCAGACTCCGTACTCTGTTGGCGAGATAATGAGGAAGACGCCATGAACTCAAGAAACAGAGAGGATGGAGAGTGTATCTCAGAGTGGAGTGTACGTGATAGAAATAGAGAAACTTAGTCACGCTTTCAGCGTATATTGAATGCAAAGATGTTGTGGGGGAGGTCAAAAAATCTTTCTTTACAAATTATTTTTATTTAAAATATTTTTGTTGTTGAATTAGATGATTTTAAAGAATAGATTCCACAACCCTTCCAGAACTTACCACATTACATCAAAAATAAAAAATCTCACCCAAACTTTGCTCTTTTGCCTTGTCATGATTGAAATCCACCATGCTCTTTATATATGCCCAAAAAACAACCATGAATTGTTTTCATTGCTATTTGAGACAAACAAGAAAATATATAAATTAATAAAATGTCTAATGTTGTGTATCAATTGTCATTTACATGCTATCCATGTTGTTGGATGCCCATGGCCATCCCCATGATGAAAATATTGATTACAAAGACAAGCGGAAAAGTAGAGAATGAATAAAGAAAAATTAGGGTAGCTTGCGGAGTAAATAATATCTCAATAATTTTTGAATATGTGAAACACATGAAAATAATAAATATTTATATTCTTATTGATTACGTTAGACATCATTACATTTTACACAAGTATTTATATTCTTATTAATTATATTGGACTAATTTTTTTGATTCACATAAAATTTGAAATAAAATATTAAATGATCAATTTAAAAAATATTTTATAAATAATTATTAAACAAGAATATAATTTAATTGTATTAATCACAGTAATCAGTTTATAAAAAAGTTAGATAATAAAAACATTATGTAAATATAAAATAAGAGTGCCTATATTGAAAAACTAAGAAGCTAGTGGATTAAGGATTTTCAAATTTATTAAAATAAGGAGAAGAGATATTAAGGTTTACTTTGATTTTGATCAAAGTTAAAAAGGAAGATGCTCTTTATGGAGAAGCATCTGAGGGGTGGACAAGTGTTGTATACATACATCATTTAAAGCTTTCTCATTAGAGAGAATATAGGAAGGACATTTCACATGCCAAACAATGCGTTTCCTATTCTATCTTACGTGGCAACGAGAAAAGTATAAATTGGATTTACTTTTATATTGTCTTAACATTCAATACAAAAATTTGATTATTTATTTTTTATTTATACTTAGAGAAAGGTACGTCTCGGCATTAAAATTCATTACTGTTCTCTTATGTTTTTAATCAACTATTCCTTTTTAATCTCCTCCAGTTTAATAGGTTATTCTCGGGCTTAGGAAGTGGAATTTGGACTATACGAATAATCTTTCTCTGCACGATTTTCAGGTGGAAATGGAATTTTTAAATACACACAACTCGGTTAGACATAAATCATAAATATATACTTTTATATTAGCATCTCTCTTCTTATATAAAAGCACAAGAGTGAAGGAAACACAACAAAGAATTATATCCCAATTTATACTTACATTGTAAGTAATTGACTAGCATTTGGATTTATATGATTAAAATGGTCTCTTTTCTTTAGAATAAAGGTAATAGAATAATTTTTTATTTTGATGATTAAAATGATCTTATTTATACAAATACAAATAACAGAATAATTTTTTATTTTTATGGTTGGAATGATCTATTTTATAGATTATAAAAGCAATTGTATAAGTAATTTTAAGTTCTTTGATTAAAATGATCCCATAATATAGGAAGAAATATATATATATAATTTTTTTTATGATTAAAATAATCTATTGCAACTATTTATTGAGAATAAAATATGTTACCCACTGTTTAATAAATTTTAAAAATAATTCATGAGAATTGTTAATATATTTAAAATATGATATTTTTATTATAATTATAATTTTTATATTAGTAATTATACTTTAGTGTGTAATGGACATGTCAAGAGGTTTTAAAGATGAATTACTAGATCCTTAAAAAAATGACATGTTGCTTATAATGTAAATTTTCATGGATAGGTGTCATATTTAGATTGTTGATACAAAATGACTGATAAAAAGTTACACTCTTTTCTATCTCTCCCTACCCCACCCTTCCTTCTCACCCCCTCCGCCTTCTCTCTTCATTGCACCAACATCTACACTAGATTCGTGATTGACAAGCTCAACCTTAAAGTTTGTCTTACATTATACATCACAACAAAAAAATCACAAAAAAAACACTTTAAATGCATAATCAAACCCTTTGCCACTCATCTTAGGTGACACTATTTGTAGACCTCTAAGCATGCATATATTTTTATCTCCAAAACAACACGTCCTACTTTTTTTGAATGAAAGACCCCTTCTTTTTGACTTTCACATTCAATCACTCTATGTATTCGCTTTTCACTTTTTTTTTTTTTGGTGTTCCTAAAAAAAATGTCATGTGGAGTTTCCATATCTCCTATATATAATATCTACTTAAACATATTTTAATAATATCTACTTGAACATATTTTAATTATTCTTATCCTTAATCTTAATAATTTATTTAAATATTATAATACTTAGATTTTCATTTAAAAATTCATCTTATATTAAATAAATTAAAATAAATTATTTTAAATAAATATTATAAATAAATAAAACATTCACTTATTTATTTAAATAAATATTTATTTTATATTTGATTAAATATGACACTTTTATTTATTTGTTTATTTCTTTTAGTTAATATTTATTGTTTAATTGAATGGATTTTAAAAAATAAAATCAAGAAAGATTGAAAGGAAAATCATAATAAAGAAACTAAAGGATAAAGAAATAGTGGAAAGCTTGTCAGTGGATTTTTATGTGAGAAAAGCATGTTGTAGCCATGATTGAAGATGAAGTGAGTCAATGATATCAAGTTTCCACAATCAATAATGTTCAAAAGCAAGTTTTCTGGATTTGATTGTGTGAAAAACCAAATAGCTAATGATATCAGGATGAAATGAGTTCTTATGGCTAAAGCGAGATTAATATTTGTTTTTTGGTTTTCTAATTAATTGTAATTTAAATGTAACTACAATTATAATTTTAATAAATGTATTATATATACATTTTGATGAATAGGCATTAATCTATATTAATTTAAAGATTAAAATACATATTCACAAAAAAAGTGGGTGGTAAGAAGGCACACCCCGAGAGTCACACGGGTAAAACCCAGAAAAGCAAAAAATAACTAGTCACAGGGGCGCAACCTAGAAGTCCATAATAACAAACATAAAAAGGCCATTAAGTAGCCAAAGTAGTGCCAATAGAGCCAGGAGGGTCTCTATCATCCATTTTCTTTCCCCATACATTAGCGGGGTTTGGAGTGACATCAGGAGGAGGACCCCAACCATCATCAAATTCTTTTTCTTTATCTTTATCTTCCTCATGTTGAGGCGAGAAATTACAAGCGCAAGCCACAATTTTTTTTTACCAGAGTCTGGCCAACCCGAGCCGAAAGCAGGACCATCATCAGAGGGCCACTCGAAACCACCACTGTCACTCCCTGCAGCTCCTCAAGAGGGTCACCCCTGGGCAACCCGCAGAGGAGGAGAGCGGGTCTGTCGAGGAGGGAAAGAACCACGCCAAAGAGGAGGTTGAGAGCGGGGGCACGCATAGCCACTCTGCTGCTAGCCCTAAGAAGGTGACCGACCGCAAGAGGAGGTGGGCGAAGTGGGCACCCGAACAATAGTACATAGGGCATTGCCCCAATGATCCAAAAGCATCTATAGGTGAGCCACCTCAAGTGCAACTTTATTCGCCTGCACCTAAATTTGTAAGAGCACATTAGAACAAATAATAGCTTTAGAATACAAAGAAACATTTTTATCCATTTGAGTTTGAACAAATGTGCAGGCATTTTTGTCTTTCCGGATAGTGACTTGAGGATTTCCACCTTGAAAGTATGCCAAAGTTGGGTATACTTAGTAGGAAGTCTGGGCGAGTCTCCCAACAGAATAAATTATAAAATTATGTAATTGTAATCTTAATTTAATTTATATAATTATAAAATTGTAAATTAAATTTTTAATTATAAATATTTTAAAAATTATAAATAAATTGTAATTAATTTTCATGTTAATTAAAATTATTTTTTTTAAAAAATAATAAAAATAAAAAGTAAAATAAAATATAAATTCTAATATTTTTAAATTTTTTTATCAAAATATTATTGTATGCATATTAATTTAATATATTAATATCATAGATCATCTAATATACTAAACAATTAAGAATTAAAATATAATATTATTATATTGTATTTATTAGATATTATATTTAAAATATATTAAATTATTAAAAATCTAATATATAATATTATTATTATTTTTTAATCAGTAAAAGGCCTGGGCCTAATTAATTATATTAATTATAACATCAAAATTACAAAATACCAGAATTATAGTACTGGTAACCATATCTCATCGATGACTGTATATATTACCGGGTATGTAGTAAACTACAAACTGTCATCTATATTAATTACCTATCATCCATATGCTTATATGCTTATCTATTTTGCATATTACAAAATTTGCTTCATTAGCTTCATCTTTTGCAACTTCACTCCATCATATCTTCTGCATCTTCATTTGTATTATGTGCAGTTTCATTCAAATCAAGCAAATTATCTCCTTGTCCCTCTGCCCATTCTTCTACATGTCTCCCAGGCTGGGTAATGCGAGGCACAACAATTTGCCTCCTTCTATGCAAAATATAAGAGAGGAAAAATATATATTTTTAATCATGTCAACCATTTGCTGCCCCAATTCTCCAGAGTACATTGGTATCATTTGATACAACAACCACAGATCATCATCCCTTAATCCCTTTTTCACTGCTCCATACACAGTTGCAAATCCTTTCTTTTCCTTGAGGTAGCTTCTTAGAAAGATGCTTGCTACATATGCTTCTCCCAAATCCAAATTATATTTTTGGACTGCCTTTAGAAGGTCATTTTCCCCTAATGCATTTAGTAAAATTGATACTAAGTATACTATTTTTAATGCAACAAAAGACTGAAGCAAATCCATTGCATTTGACAGAAAGATTGAGAGTAAATTTGACGGGAAATTTTTTTTGGGTGAATCTGGCCGAATTATTTCTTCACCTATCACAATTTTGATGCAATCAATAAGAGTTGGACAAGTTGTGCAAAAAAATTGTTTCATTTCTTCTTTTGATACTTCCTCTGAGAATGGTATTTCAAACCCTTTTATCTCCACATGGATTCTATAGTTTTTTGTATTATACTCTCTAGCCATTTGATCAAAAGCCTTCGAGCTCACTTCAGTTTTCACACAACTCTCCCTGTAGCTTCAAAAGATAAAACAACTTACATTGTTAATGAGATAGGAAAGCTTCATATGTTAAGGAACATATTTTATGCCTTACTTTCCATCCCACATAAACTACCAATGCAAAGAATGTATGCAGATAAAAAACAATTGCGCTTGGAAGCTATCCTTAGAAATACTAGATCAAACAGAATAGCCAGTGTCTCACAATTGAATCACACCATAGAGGTACCATGAGACAACTTACTAATTAACTGTTTCTAGATGAAAGCATGAAATTATATTTTTAGAGTTGTATGTGCGCAACACAAACCCACATAAGAAAAACTGGAAGCTATGTTGCAAGAAGTAAGGAACAAAGATTATGTCCCACTTGCCAACATCCCACAAAAGTACCCAGATAACCCAGATAATCACAACCCATAGAAGCATTTCGAACACAGAAAATCATCAGGTAATCACAATGGCACTTGACAATAACCTTTAGAAGTAGTAGAGAAAAAAACCACCAGTTTCTAGCAATGAAATAAAACACAAAGGAAATACCTTGAGGTGACTTACTACTTAATAGCCTTCAGTTAGTAGGAACACAGTTGAAAACCACAAAATTAGAGCCATGCCATGCCGCTTCTATAGAAAACACAACAAATCACATCCCAATTCATAACCAGAGGATGATGTTTGGAGGGCCAAAGTCAGCTTTTTAAAGAGCTATGAATGTACTTCAATTCCAATATGCCATCATGAAGAAGAAAACCCATTTAATGCCCGTAGATTTTACCACCTGAGTTTAGATCCTCCCACGCTTGAAATTGATATGAAGTAATTAAATTAAGTCGACACCTATGAGTTTGATTTCACTTTGCTTTGCTTTTAATTGACATGTGGGAGTTCACACATTTTAATGATGTGCGATTTGTGCCTACCTTATGCAATTTGTACCTACCTCTTGAGACACATGAAATTTAGTGATTTCCAATCACACATTTTGGGATGTGTTTTACTATACTTTCCAACTAATTTTACATGAATGTTCATAATAACTAATTCATTACTGTCATCCTCTGTCAATGCACCTGACAAATAGTACTAACTCTTTTCATAACATCATCCTTGCAAAAGAGAACCACAAAGTTAACAAATCCTAATCTAAACCTCCACTATCTTTATATCCAAATTTGTCTTCCTTCTTCACTTGGTAGGGACTTCATTCTTGCATCATTCCCATAACACCTCTTTCCAAATTACTCTTGCTTCTTCTTGATTCCCACAAGAGATTATCTGATGACTCCCGCATTTGTGGAAATTCATCGAGCTGTAAATTTCATTCATAGTTAGCACTTATATTTTCCCTCATTTCAACATTTATAATGCTCTATTTTATATTAAATCATTTTGAACCAAACAAACTTGCTTTTGATCACCTCTAGAATACAAATTACAAAATTTTCTAAATGCAGATCTTGTGTTTCCATATATATTTTTTCCTTTAGAATACTAAGAAATATTCTAGCTACAACTTCATACACTTGTTTTCTACGTTGTTGTATTTGCCACATTATGTGCTTTTCCTTTTTTCTAGTTGAATCAAGTCTTGTAAATTCATAGGGAAAACACTGATTTGATCCCCATACATTTTAACTTTTTGATCTTGAACACACCCTATGTTAGCTAGCCCATCTGCAACATGGCTTTCTTCCCTATAAGCATGGTTAATTTGAAACATCTCAAACTTCTCTAACAAAACCAAAATTTGTTTAAGAACATAATTGATTTTCTAGTTGCTAGATCCTTTATCTTTGCAAGCATTTACAACTAGCAAGAAATCCCCCTCAATTACCAACTTGGAAACCTTATGATGAACAACTGAAAGTAAGCCATGAAGGAGAGCATGCACTTCTGCTTGGTTATTTGTACCATTTGGCAATGAAATTGACTTTGCACCTATTACTGAACCCTCATGATCCCTTAGTACTGTACCAACCCTTGAAAAACCAAGATTACCTTGAGATGCACTATCAAAATTTAGTTTGACATAACCATTAGGGGAAGACAACCATATCACCTTTTTTTTGTCAATTTTGACATTTACAGTCAATAAAATACTACCTTTGAAAGGTATAACCAGAAAATCCCATTCATTTAGTTGCTTAGCATCCCAATCAGTAAATGCGGAGCCCACATGTTTAATGTTTTGCACATATGCATTAGTAGATCTCTTTACAAATAGATTTTTCCAGCTTTGCCAACACTGAATCTAAGCTAGATTTTTCTTTTCAGAATATCCTTTTATTTCTTTCCCACCAAATGCACCATACCATAGAAGAGGGTATTATTTTCCATATGCTTGCAAAGAGAGATGATTTATATAAATTAGGCCAGGACATGAACATATCCCAAAGCTTATGAGGAAGAGGGGAACTCCACCCTATCTTGGATTGAACAAAGCTCCAGTAGGAATTTGCAAATGGAAAATTCAAGAATAAGTGATCCACTTCTTTTGTGATTACTTCACAAAGCACACATTTGAATGGAGTTGTAATTCCAAGTTTTACCAATCTCTCATTTATTAACACCCTATGCCTTAATGCCAACCATGAGAAACATCCTGCCTTGGGTAGAACCATTGGATTCCAACAGAATGACAAAGCTCTTCATTTACTCCCCTGATCTTGATCAGACATAGCAGCCTTGTACCCCATTTTTACTATATAATTACCTATTTTTGAAGGGGCCCAAATCAATTTATCATCCCCTTTCCCTATGAAAAATATTCTACACCTTAGAGCCTTGATCAATTATGTTTGTTGAGCATGTGGTAAGATTGAGGAAGGCAAAAATTTCCATATTATAGCCCCTATTTTTCCATCTAGATCCTAAATAGAATCTTTGAGTTTTATCCCCCAGTTGTTTGTTGTATGATCAATTGCAGCCTAAAAACCATACACCTTTTCCAATGGTGGAAATCCATTCCATGAGTCTTGCCAGAAATTTGCACTTTCTCCATTGTGAATTTCCCAAGTTAAGTATCAAACTATTACCTTTCTACAATCTAACAAAAAATTCCACATCACAAACCCTTGAGGAGGGTTAGATATGGTGAGAATATGTGTTGGATTCTATATCTAGATACTTACATTGCATAATTTTACACCATTTTCCTTGTGGTCTTGTATACAAATGCCATACTAGTTTTTCTCCCAATGCAATATTCCTTGTCGACATATTATGCACCCCTGCCCCTCTTTTTAGCTACTCTCTACAAATATTTTGGAGTGAAACTTAAGGAATTTTTCTTTTAGAGTCCATATTACCTTTCCATAAAAAGGATCTAATTAGCTTTTCTATTTTTGTAATGATTTTTCTTGGGGCTTTTAAAACTATCATAAAATAATTTGGAATTGACGACAAAATTGATTTAATCAGAATAATTTTGTCAGCTATAGATAACCATCTCCCCTTCCAACTTGATATTTTTGATTTAATAGTCTAAATTATCTTATCCCAATATGACACCCTATTTTGACAAGTAAAGAATGGAATACCTAAGTATTTGCAAGGAAATTCTGCAACTTGAAATCCCATAATTTGAGCAATCTTGTCCTTTACCACTGAATCTGTATGGAATATGTAAATCTTTGACTTGCTTGAATTCACCCTTTGTCTAGAAGCTAAAGAGCACCTTTGCAAAACTTCCTTAATTTTCCTTGCTTCTGCAATAGTTGACATACCAAACAAAATGGTATCATCTGTAAATAGTGAATGGGTTAGTGTTAAGCTGGTGGTTGGAAAATGTATGCCTTTCCATTGAACTTCCAAATGAGCTTTTTTAACCGATCTACTTAATGCTTCTACTAGTATAATAAATAGGAAGGGAAATAAGGGGTCTTCTTGCCTCACCTCTTGAGAAGACTTAAGAAAAACCGAAGGGATTCCATTTATTAACACAAAGAACATTGCACCAAACAAGCAAGAGTAAATCCATTTACACCACTTTTCATGAACACTAAACTTTTTCAATATATACATCAAAAAGGACCAATCCACCCTATCATATGCTTTCATCATATCCAACTTGATAATAAAAGCTGACATAGAAAATGTTGATACAAAGTGCAAAACTTCATGAGCTACTAAAGCTCCTTCTACTGTTTCTCTTCCCGGAACAAATCCTCCCTGCTCCTCTAAAATTATACAAGGGATAATCTTAATCAACCTCAAATAGATTGCTTTTGTGAAAATTTTGTAAATAATGTTGCAGAGTGATATAGGTCTAAACTCTGAGAAAGAAGAGGGATTATTTACCTTTGGGATCAATGCAATATGAGTTACATTAAATTGTTTTAGCATAATCCATGAACTTCTAGACTCCTCCAATGCTTTCAACAAGTCTACCCCTATAAAATCCCAACATTTGTGAAAGAATATGTAAGTGAAACCATATGGACCTGGAGCTTTGTCTACAAACATTGAGAACACTACTTCTCTCAGCTCTTCTAAGGTGAACGGTTTCATCAAATGCACATTATCTTCTATCGAAACCAATGTTGGAATGTTTTGCAACAATTCTTCCCTCACAAGTAATTGTTGATTTGATGTGCCATTTGGTGAGGTAAGTCGATTTGTAAAAAACGTAACACCTTCTTTCTGTATGTCCTCTTTTGTTAATCTTTCACCTGTAATGCTGTTTTCAATTGAAAAAATTGAATTCTTTACCTTTTTGATTTGAGCAGTTCTATGAAAAAACTTAGTATTTTTGTCACCCTTTTTAAGCCACAACTCCCTTGATTTTTGATGCCAATTTTTTTTCCTAAACTGAGAGCTCTTCCCATTCTTTCTGTAGTCTTTTTTGGAGTTCATATGATTGAGGGGTTAGGCCTTGTACTATAATTTCTAAATTTACTAGGGATAATTGCTTGAATACTTCTTTCCTTTGCTAAAAAATATTCTTGAAAATTGAAATGTTCCAATGCTTTATTCTTCCCTTTACAAATTTTAGTTTGCACCCAAATCTATACATTAAAGTCCCCTCCACTACTGGAGCCTGACACCACCATTGTTTTAAAAGATCCAGAAAATGAGGATGGCGAAACCACATCTTTTCAAATTTGAAAGATGCTTTGGTGACTGAAGCCACCTTTTTCCTTTCAATACAAAGAGACAGTGGAAAATGATATGAGGCTATCCAAGGAAATTTTTTTGACATTAAGATAGTTTTTTGAGTGATCCAATTTGAGGATGCCAAAACTCTATCCAAACTCACAACAATTTGCAAAAAATATTTGCGCTTGTTTATCTAGGTGTAGTTCCCATTTCCTGGTTGTACATCTACAAGTGCATTATTAAGGACAAAAAAAATAAAGTCCTCAACTATTTTTGGAGGAATGATCCCACCCTTTTGATCTTTCATGGATAAAATTGCATTGAAGTCTCCCATTACTATCACCTTTTCTACTCCAAATTGCTCCAAAACTTGAGACAAATCATCCCATAAAAGTTTCTTCCCAACTGTTGTATTAGGTGCATAAATATTTACTAGAAAAAACTAAAAAATCAAACTGCACCACCTTCATTAACTGCCAATGGTGCTCAGTTTTTAAAGTTTCTACTATCACATTTTGAGGTTTCCATATAATGAGCATACCCCCAGAGGCCCCATGTGCAACTAATTGAGCAGACTTCCATCCACCCCATTTATTAATGGCATCTTCAAAAGACTGTTGAGATAGCTTTGTTTCTTGTAAGAGAATAATATTTGCCACAAAAACATCAATTTGATGGTTAATGCAGGTTCACTTGCTAGGGGAATTAATGCCCCTAACATTCCAAGATATAATCCTCATACCATGCTCAGAGAGCTATATGCTCCCCTCAACCATTTTTTGATACTCCCATCTAGAGTTGATTGCCTGCCTAATGCTATTTCCTCTTGTAACTTTATTGCATTTTATTTTCTACCACGTTTACCAAGTGAATTTTGAGGAGATGGAATCAAAGATGTAGTTTGTTTAATTGAAAAATTCTATGAGAAATCAAAATCCTTACTCCCCTCTTCATGTTCCAGACTAGCTTTTGTTTCTTCTACTGAGGATGTAACCAGTTTAGAAAAAATATTATCCTCCTCTGCTCTTGATGGTTTAAAAAAGAATTTAGCTTCTTTAGTTGGCAAGTCTGATACAACCTTTGGTGTTACCGATTGCTCAACTATTTCATCAATAATAGAACCTACCATAGTGAGAATATTATCAACAAGACCCTCCAAATTATCCATGTCTAGAAAGGATTGAAATTCCATAGAATCAAAGATATCATGCTTATTTTTCTCCCAAGGCATGCTCACTGCTTTTGAATTTATCTTAATTAACTGATTTTCTGAATGACTTACTGGAGTAAGTCTTGTAGCAGAACTTTCCCATAATAATGTAGAAGAAATACTCTGAACCTTTTGGATTGAGATATGAAAAACCAAAGGAACATATATATGCAAAATTTTAGATTGTATAAAGCATTGTAAATCTGCATAAATCCCTTTTGGATTTGCTTGTAGAAAATTTCTAGGAGCTCTAGCTCTATCTAATGAGATTCTCATCTGCACATAATGCCTAAACAAAGGGAAACAAATAGATTGATTACATTTTCCTTTTAGAAGCAAAGGATTTTGCTCCCTTACACTAGTTTGCTCAACATGAAGCATATGCTGTGGTGAAAATAAATATGAACAAGAACTCGAAGGGGAAGCCTCAGTAATATTACAACTTTTGTGATAATTTTTTTTACCCTTTCCCTTATCCCTCCCATTTGGAATAATCCACATCAAATCTACTTTGATAGAGCTAACTTCTTGAGACCCCTAGAATGTATCCTGTACCAAATTTGGCGATTGAGAAGAAGCAAAATCTACAATCTTAAACTTGTCATCCTGACCCTTTCTTGCTTTACAAGAAGAAGTTTTATGGCCCAAGATATGAAATTCCTTACAAACATTTGAGGGATTTTCATAAAAAATATCTTGTATGTGAACTCCAAAGTTAGAAAGTATTTTAATAGTTTTGGGCAGATCTTTCGACATATCATTTAAAGCACAAACCCTAACTGGCAGCTCTGGCTTTCTAAAGAATTCCAAATCATGGTTTAGGAAAATACCAATTTGGTTTGCAAGAATTTCAACAATGCTTGGCTCCCTATACTCCAAAGGTAGAGAATGCAATTGTAACAAAAAATGAAGAGATCTAATTTTTTCCTTTTTAGGATTAAAGTTAGGTACCTAGGACTGAATATACAAACCAAAACCCCCATACACCCAAGAATTTACCCTAAAGATCACATCTCTAGCTTGTTTAGAAGAAAATAAAAGAATAAAGAGCCATTTCCCCCATCTATATAAAAAACTTGATTTTCCCCTTCCCAATCTTGATAGATTAAATATTTCAACTCAACAATGGAAGGAGAATACTGCCAAAAATTACAAATTAATGTTGTTTCTTGAAGATTTTGCGATTGATCCTTGAGAAGGGTCTCAAGAATCTTGACAGTTGGAACCTCCTTAGATTGCCATTGACGAGAATAATTTACAAGTTGAAAGACCCCTTGTGAATGAGAGTGATTTTGATTTTGCTTCTTTGCTTGCCATTGTTGCCTGCTTGAATACCTCTTTCCTTGATGAAAAGGGTTATGATGTTGTCTCTGCATTTTCCAATGATGCTCATTTGAAGGATTCATCCCCAGATCCACATTATTAGGAAATGTAGCAGGAGAAGGAGCTTTAAGAGGAATATTATTAGGAAATGTTGATGGATCTCAAGCACCCCCTTCCAAACCATAGGAATAAACAACTATGACATCTTTTGACTTAGGCAAGATTAAAGTCTCAGATCTACTCTGTTTTGCATTCTGTAGTTGTAACCAGAGAATACTGTAGCAATCTTCCTGACTCCTAACAATATTGTTCAAAAAAGTAACTAGGGGTACATCAATACCTAGCTGCTCGACATTATCAACCATTGGATTGAAGGGAGCTTCCCTAGATTGATCAGAGGAATGGGAAGAAACTAGATGAGAATCTTCATAAGCATTCGATTCTGAACCACAAATGTCAAAAGATGGCTATTTTACGTGACTAAGTGATTTCCTGGGGCAGAAGGAGTTTCCATTAAAATGATTAGAATTGTGAATAAAATGAAAACCCCCATTATTGAATATCTCATGCGTTTGAGAAGGATGAAAACCCCCATTTTGTAAAAACCCACGATTCTTCAAAGAAAAGGAGTTTCTTAAAAGCCGAGGGGGAGATCGACATGTTGACTCATGAAGAACCTCTGAGAAAAAACTCTTAATAGGGAAAGAAGCTCCATGAAACATAGCCGAATGCACGTAATCACTCAATTTTTTTGAAAAAATCTTGTTAGAACGCTTGGGCACGCTTCAAAAAGTGTGGTCCTCCATTTTCAGATGTGGAACCAACCTTTCATCCATTGCACAAAAATTAATTGTATTAATATTTTTTATATAATAATAATATTATTATATTAAATTTTATTATATAATTATTTAAAATATATTAAATTATTAAAAAATATAATATATTATTAAAACATGGGGATGAATCCATAGTGCAATGGTATGTTCCTAGGCAGTGGATACACTACATCAGGTGTTTGAATCCCACAAAAGTTGTGTGGGATGTCGGGCGAACATAGGAGCAAGGAAGGTGGTGAACGGTGGGGACGTTGGATGAACAAAGGAGTAAAAGAAAGATGGAGATTAGAGACAAAGTTTTGGCTGCTGCAATGCTTAGTGGTCATAGCAGTGTTGGTGGTGGAGGATAGGATTTTCTATGGGATCAAAGGTGGAAGTAAGGAGGAGTGATAAAGTGGAGGATCAGAGGTAGAGGACGAAATGGTGGCGTTAAGGAGGCTGGCGGTGGTAATAGTTTGGAGGAATATCTGTGGTAGGGAGTTGGAGGCGATGGAGGTGTGGAGGAGGCAAGGAGAAAAATAAGAGATAAGGAGGTAGAGAAAAGAAGGAGGCAAGAGGAAAGGAGGAGGTAGATGGATGCATGGAGAGAATTTCGAGGATGTGTTGAGGATGAGGTCCCCCAAATGTGGTCTCACTGGTTCATAGCTCTAGTCAAAAGCGTTCACTTATCAAAAAATAAAAATAAAAAAATTATTAAAATATAATATTATTATTAATAATTTTTCTATATATCTATATAAAAAATCACTTTATTTATAAAAAATAAAACAACTATTTAAAATAGACATTTATTTTTTAAAGATAAAGAAATTTAAAAATAAATCTAGCATTCCTAAAAATACACCATAACACTTAAAGTTATAAATCGTGCATCTCTATTTTAAAAATATAAATATTTCTTGTATATAGAAGAATAACCATTTCTTATTTTGCTTCAAAGAGTTTATTAATAACTAATTAAACAAAAAACATATAGTTAAGAAATGTTTAATTTATATAAATATTTTTTAAAATAATTTTCATAATACAATTTATCTTAATATCAAGAATAATTAATATATATTTATATATTATAAATTGTTGTTTAAGAAAAAAGAAATAATAAGTAATTATTATGAGTGAATATTATTGTGATTTTTTTAAAAAATCAACTTTTATATCTTCAACCATAAAAATAACTTTACATATTTTATTTCATAAAGTATATGTATTTTGATATTTTTTTTTTTGGATTTATTTAATATATTATGTTTTAAAGATGTTGGCTATCTAATGTTAGATTTTTGTTATATTACATGTTCCTTAGGGTCACTATAAGTTATGCTTTCAACCTAAAACTTATTAAACAATATTATATTACTATAAAGTTTTCCAATATTTATATTGTGGAATCATTGAATACTTTTTTGTTTAAGTAGATTAAACAATGCTCCCTTCTCAGCCTAATTTTGGTGGTTGTATGGTCATATTCACACATTTTTTCTATAAATACATTTTTTTAGAAAGAACACAAGGGGAGATTTCAAATAGAACATCAAAATGTATATAAGATTATTATTATCTTATTATGGATATCTTAAATTCATCTATTTAAATAGTGTGGAGAGATATAACCTTGAGTTATTATATTTAATTTTTATGTTGAAGAGTGCTATAATTTATATTACAATATTTGAAATATAATACACTATTCACATAAAAGGTGCTTGGAACAAAATCACACCCTCTAAAGTCCATGTTGAAGTCATATAAAGGAAAAATAAAAGGAGTGCTCAAACCTCTAAGACTCCAAGGTTATATTAGCATAAAGAGGGGGATCTCTATTAGGGGAGGTACCTAAACATTTGGGAGATCTCGCTCATCAATGATGGGATCCCATCTTGTAATGGATTCATCCTTATTTTTTTCTTATTCTTGTTGAGTAGTAGCATGCATATGTGAGATGACAAGATCCAAGTGGGGAAACTTTCCATTGTTTGGACAGATAAAATGAACACACTAAGAGGCAAATGCAATTCCATGTGGTGGAGGAGTCCATCCATATTATCTAGGGAATGGAGAACCTTGGGATCCATTATGTCCATTCCTAGAAGTATGATTGTGAGCATATCATGCCCATGAGGTGGAAATGTACAACCCCTGTGGTAGAGAGGCATCCTTGCTAGTAGGGGAAGAAAAAACATGAGCAATATAAGGGACATTAGCCCAATTCTTGATTAAAGTTTGTAGATGGGAAACATTTATAACTACTTTGTTTTCTTAGACTTGGATATATGTAAATGACATTAGAATAGATGATGGATTTAACATATTTAAATAAATGCTTATCTATACTAGAGAAAAAAATATATAGAATTTCTATCTTTTCAAATTGAGAAAAGTATCTCCACTTTGAAAGCATGCTAAATTCAGGTGTATCTTGTTGGAATTTTGGGTTAGTCTCCTAAAGGGACCATATGATAGGAAAAAGGATTTGGTTTGAAGGGTTTAAAGAAATAATGTGTCTAATACTAAGAAACTTAGTTCCATGAAATAAACCAAAAATAAGTGCTTGAGGGTTTCCAAATGGCCACAAAAATGAAAATGAGGAGCTACAGTCCTGGATGAACTAGATGGGATCCCATAGCGAGACCTTAGTAAATAAGACACTATTCAAAGTGAGCCAACTTAGTTTCCACCAAATTAGACTAGAGTCTTTGAAATTTGTGTCCCCATTAAGAAGTATGGATATGCTCACTCATATAGGAATTATTCCCAAAGAGTTTGATAAGAAAGCTAACCAGGTGGTAGTCAAGTATGCTCCGTATTGGTTACAGGCTGAAAAGGTCATTGTATTTAATTAGCCTTTAGAGGAGGAGTTTAAGCTTTAGAAAGACAAGTATATTGATGTCTTGGATGATTAGGCTGCTGCCATGGGGGTGGTTATTGCAATTTTGGTTCTAAGTCTGCAACGTTGGAGAATAACAGTAGGGAGAATACAATACATGGCTTGAAACTAATATAGATTAGGCCTTTGATACAATAATGCTAAACAATTGTATTCTCTCTAGTTTTAAATTGATGACAAGGATTGCAAATGTGGAGGTACTTTTTCCTTTTCCTTTTTCTTCATTTATGCTTCTTTTCCTCAAAGTTTTGAGTACATGGAAAGAATTTTGGAAGCACATGGACAAACTATTGCAACAACTAAAAGGTGCCTTTTGGAAGGCGGGACAAATCTTCATCGAAAATGCAAAGGGTTTTTGTCCCACGTTATGTTTTTCCTCCTTTGAGTTGTAAATATAACTGCATTGGGGAATATATTTTGTATCCATCCAATGAGATGGGGACATGTGTGCATTTTGGCTCGAAGCTTGTTTGCTCCTTCATTTTGATAAGAAGGAATCCATAGCTAGATTTATAGGTTGTTGATTGATCATAGAGAAAATTTTGTAATAGAGAATACAAGGAACAACTTAGGGTCTTGTCTTAGGTTTCTAAGTTTTATTGAAATGCAATTGTAATTTTTGACAATAGTACTGGCAAATGAATATAGATAATGGTGCAAATTCAAAGCCATTTCTCTCCTGGTGTATTCATTATATGAACTATGAATAAAATGATCAAGGGTTGTTTTATTGATCTTCATTGTGTTCCAATGATGTATGAATTTTATCTTTGTTTTAATCCATAGGTACATTGTGGAATCAACCTCCTGGGTTTTACAAAGCCTGAAGTGAAAGAGGAAAGAATTGTTGCTTTCACTCGTTTGTTGGATAATCCATTTAGGTGCTAATAATTGGAAATGGAAATTCCATAGGCACCTTTGAAGATCAGCTTGGTTCTTAAAAAAAACCAATAGGACCTTACCCTTAGAAAGCCCTAGGTTGTAGACCTAACAAGCCTAATTTAAACAGTTGAGGATTACCAAGAATTTTATGCCATAGTTTGAGGATAATAGAGTTTAAGAAAGCCCTAGGTTGCAAACCTAACAACCCTAATTTAACTAGTTGAGGATTACCAAGAAGTTTATATTTAAAATCGTAGTTGATATTTTAGATTGCATCTGATATTTTATATTGTATTCCTTGAAATTATGCATCCAATTGAATAAATTAACATATTATTAATAATTTCATATTTTTATTGTGTTAAAAATGTAATCAATGATTCATCACTCAACTCAATGGTTAATAAAATATTAACAATAGAAGCATATACAACAATGAACATCAACAATCGTTTAATGTGTATCTAGTAGTTGAAACTAGAATTTTTCTTAAAATGATAAAATAAATAATATAGATAATTGAACATCAACACATTACTAAATTTGAGTTTTTTAATTGATTTTCACATGAAGGAATACATAGAGGCATTGGCAATGCAAAATATTTCTCAGAGACAACTTTGCACAGAGCTGAGTTGGAACTTGGAAACTCATATTATCAATATCAAATCATTATATCACCTTTTCTAGCAACTTCCACTATTCAGGTGTTGGAATTGTCATTTGTTCTAATTGATGTTGTTTGACTTGAAAATTTGTTAACAATTCATGATTGAAATTAGAACCTGTCTGGAATTCTTAGTCAAAATTGCATTCAAGGTTATCAGTGGTTTGATGGAATCCAAATAGTTTACCACATCTGGGTTATGAGAAAATTGGTCCAAATCAATCTTCCTTGCATCCTCCTTCTTTCTGAAATCATCATTTCCAATGAATCACTCATTTGTGTCAAAAGCCTCTAACAAACCAAGCTCTGTGAAGTTCCTTACCTTTTCATCTAGCTTCTTCATCTTGTTTGCAACCAGATGCACAAATTCCTTTGTTTCATGCATTCTCAAACACTTTTGAATGATAGATGACAACATCATTGAGGCAAACAAGCTGATTATTAATCCCTTTTGATTTAAAATCATTGTCACTGGCCTTGTAGACTATTTGTTGAACTTGATTTTCAGATTTCTCTAATGCCAACACATTTGTTTTGTCCACTAAATATTTGCTGAGCTTCTTATAATGTAGTCTGATAGCATCAATCAATTTAAACAATTCACACAAATGATCAATCTTATACATTATTTCATCCCAGATCTTTTGTTTCATATGCCTCATTGTTTCTCTACAAAACACAGTTAACTTATTTTGATAAGAGTTAATTTCATTTTTTTCTTCCATCAGGTTTGTGGCCAATCTTTTATTTATTTTTTCTCTTTTTCTCCAATTTTTGTTCCCACTGTTCATTTCCTTTCCCAATCATGGTTTGTCTTAATTTTTCCCAAGTGGATTTTTCCTCATCATATTTCTTTTTGCTCTCATCTAAAGTTTGCTTCAGTTCATTCACTTCTCTCTCATTTTGTTTATCCTCTTTGCTTGTTGATGTAGAGGTAGATTTTTTTTTTTCCTAATTCATTGCTCTTGTTTTCTGTTGCTTTCCTCTTTTCTTTCTCATTTGCTAGGTCTGCCAGTAACTTTTCTATTTGAGTCTACAACCTTTTCTCTCTCTCTCTCTTGATTTAGCAATGATGTGTACAACAATTCATTGTTCTTCTTTGATACATTAATTTTGTCAGTATTTTTGAGTCCAAAAAAATCCAATGATAAATTGCTCACCTAAAATTTAGATCAATCCATTTGATTTGTTGGTTTATTTTGAACTGTGCGAACAACAATTGCGTACTCCATGATTTCTTTATTTGTGTCAAATGTGGGTAATAACATGGTTGTTTTAGGCTCTGAAGTTACAACAAACACACTCTCCATCAATTGCTTTTTTTTTTTTTATACAATTCTGATTTCTTTTTAAACTCTTCAATGCAATCAAAACTTTAGGACTGAGGAACAAAAGAATGCTTGAATGGTGAAGGACTAGGAGTACTTGTAGTTGCTAATGCTGTTGTAGCCACATTAACTATGGGAGTGCCTAGAAATAACTCCTTTGTGGTGGAAATGGTAGTTGGACTTGGACCTATCAAAATCCTTTCCCTCTTCTGTATGCATAAATCACTTGGTGTTTGTGTGGTATCTTGTATTGTTGTCCTCTTGTGTGTAATTTATTGTTGTAGCACATGTTGAACACTACTATTAGTACTACCCATACCATCTCCACCAATAGCAGTGGCAGTTGCACTAGGTTCTCCACCATGGGCATGTCTTAGTTGTGATCGTATTTGACCTTGAGGATTAGGATTTGAAGCTCTAACAAAATGAATTGTTTCAAATGTACTTGTATTCCCTTGGTCTACTTTATTAGCTCCAAGGCTATATTTTTCAAATGGTTTTCTATGGTCTACATCTTTTATTGTCCAAGGGCCTTGTCCTTAGGACCCCAAAGGACCACCTTCATAACCCATTTTTTTAGCTATGGTTGCTCCTGAAGTATATGATTCTTTTATGGCCTCACTTAAACCAAGTTTAACATAGCTTTGTTCTTCCCTATCATCATTAGATTCATCATTAGTTTCTTGATCTTCACGTTCATTGGGATGCTCTATATTCCACATTTTGCTAAACTCATGATCTTCTTCATTATCTCCAAAGTCTGCAAGAGTTCTTGGTTCACCTATCTCCTTCCTCATAGACCAAAAGGCAGTAATTTTTTATTGTGACTGATTTTTATCTCTAACTTCCTTATCTAGAGAAGCTGACATTTTTACTCTACTAGATGGTTTATCACTTTTTTCATAAAAATTGTTGTACCTCCTAATTGTCTTTCAGTGCAATGCTATAATTTCTGCTGACAATTGTTCAAAAGAAATACCTTTCTCAACAACACTTTTCTCCATTTCTATTTTCACCTCATCCTAAGAATCCTTGTTTCTCAAGTTTTCAAGCAAGGGTTTACTTTGATGTTGAATTCTACTTGTAACATTTTTATTGGCCACAATCATTGATTTAATGGTGTCACATGGATCATATTTCCAATAAAAGACAACATCAAAATTAATTTTTTTCAAAAGATTATGTGCCACACTAAATTCTTTTCTCTCAAATGTGAACCCTCCACACGAAAAAGGTAAAGAAGGAAATAAGGTTCTCTTCTGCTGATTGACAAAGTGTAGTTCATTAGTACTCTACATCTTCCTTACATATTCCAATGTGAAAACCCTTTCTGTCACATGCATTAGAAGTTTTTATGGCTCTACTCCTGATCCATAAAATCTAAGCACAATATATTCTTCCATTAAGTACCAATCAACTAATTGTATTTCTTTTCCTAGCCGAATGCAATTTCTACATGACATAGGCATTGGAGTCAAAAACCAGTCTACAAAATGATTGTAGTTCCTTTGAGAATCATGCATCCTTATCTCAGTGGTCCAATCATATACTAGAGCCATTTTATTTTCCTCAACATTACTATAGGGCTGAATCTGAAGCTTGTTAGTCTGAAACATTCCACTAAATTTGAATAGAAAAAAATAGCACAAGTAGGTTGTGAACCTAAATATCTTGGTGGAACCTCCTTTAATCATTAAAAATTGTTTATGCATGGATTCTACAATGTGTTCAATAAAGTTATATTTGACATGTGGAACACCATAATGGATATTATATACCATTTCAAGGAGGCTTGCACCCACTTCCCAATTGCTATCTAGTCCAAGGCAAAATGATAGCATGTAAACAATATCCTAAACCCATGGTATAAAAATATTAAAATCATAAGGATGCTTATGATTAATTTTCAATTTGTTTCTAACTTGTATGTTATCCTGAACTATTTTATTTATGAAAGAATTTATCTCCCTTTCATCCACTACTTCATAATCACTAGCAAGCTTTTCCATGTCAATGTGGAAGTTTCCAAATTATTTGGTTGTAAACCCCAACACTTTTCCAAGTTCTTCTACATTAATGGATAACAATTCTTCTTTGATATCTTTATTAACAATTGCTCTTTTGTTATCATCATAATTTTGGGTACAAACCATGATAAATTTTGGGCAAGGGAAAACCTCATGTAACATCATGCGCCCTAATCTAGTTACCCATGGTGCACTGTAACTATTAAATTTCATTTGATTTGCAACCTTATTCTCAGATGAAAATCTAAGTTCTGAGGTACACCTACTATAGATTTCAATATCATAAATATCATGGTATTCATCAGTGAAACCAAGGGTTTTAAGCAATCCAACATAATGTATTTTTTTATTTGATTTTTCTCTAGTGGTACTGGTGGTATACATGTTTATACAATGTGAAATTGTGAATTCCCTCTTAGTCCTCCTTAATTTTTCTTAATTCTTAAGTCTCTAACCCCTAAACCCAAACTTCAAAGTTTGAAAAAATAAGATTTTAACAAACGATGAAACATAGCCATAGGAATTATATCTTTCACTTACCTATATTTTGATTCTTGAAAAGATTAATACTGACTGGCGTGGATTGGATTTGTTGGAAGTGGAACCCCAAATCCCCTTGGTGCATTGCAATGAGCAATCTAAAATCTCATGTGTTGATCCTCTCACTTAAAAATAAAATCACTTAGCAGTAGAAATTTTTATTGTTTTTTGAACATTAAAGTGAATGAAATGTCAACATGTTGCTTCTAGACTACACAATTAGTATATGGCTATCCTAAATTGACAAAAAATTATAAACTGTTGATCTTTGTAAATCTAATTGTTATAGGGTGATTTTGAAGGTTTAAGTTCGTAAGCCTAGTGCTCTATGCATTTCATTCTAGAATGAAACTACAACCATCCATCAAATGTTCATCAAATGGTTGAGTAATTTATGATATAAACAATAAACATGTGTTTTAAAGTTGTTTTAAACTTTAGTGCGCTAGGATTGACATCAAGGAAAAGGGGTTGGTAACTTCACATTGCAAAGGAGTTAATAAAATGAATAATGATACCAAGAACCATGGGAGAAGGTCAACGAAAAATTAGAAATCAATAACATTTTGGTAAACCATAGCAAGAGTGACAACTTTTGGTGTTTATAATGTTTTTTGTCAATTTGATGACAACTTTCTTTTTTCATTTGTATTGCTTTATGTTTTAAATCAACATGCAAATATTTCATAAATAGATAATACTTAATTTCTCAAAGGAAAAAAATTAATTTGAATAGATTCATAGACATTGAACTCAAAAAATAATTCTTTACTATAAATGAATAATGAAGAATAACACAACCATTTATTTTATTACAACTGAATTACAATGTCACATTATTACATATCTTTTTAAAGATGAGTAGAGCATGCAAGCTCCTATTTTGTATAAATGACATATGTCACTTTACATAGAAACAATTGATTCCAAGTTGGTGCTCGTGACAATGTATTATAAATTGATTCCAAGCTTTTGCTGGTGACAACGTAATATAAATGCATCTCTAAAAATAAATGCATAGGGCTTGCTTGGCCAACCATGTCGGGGAAATGGGATCTATGAAGATAAAAAATGTACCTATCATAGCTTCCATGCATTTGGATAGCTCATAATGAGTTTGTAAGTCCATAGTTCCTCTTTGTGAAAGCACTTATCTCCATCAGAGCTCCTCATCTTGGTTCAAAACCTGTCTAAGAAGTCAGGTGAACTAGATCAACTTCTTTCCAATTCCATCCATTCTGAACTTGAAGGAAATTGGTCTTTTACTCTGTAACTACATAACTGGAGGCAGGATAATTTAGAGTATCCCCAATAATACCACATCATCTTCTTCCTTATTAACCTTACAAAATGAAAACCCTTATGACAATTCAAAACATTGCACTCAAGAGTAAAGCCTTTAGCCTTCAACGAATGATTTTAGTTGTGTTCAGTATCCCTATTTATTGGCCACCAGTACCACTACTACCCTGATCCCTATTTACTTATGAGTCATGTCACATGTGAGGTTGGGTATAATGATAATCGTGCAAACCAAAAATCAACTTAATCGATTTGTGTAACTTAAGTCTTACATTTACAATTACAATGTTTATTTTGATTGATGTTTGGCTACATGAAAATTGTACCTCAAGCTGAAAAGCTATCAAAATTTCCACTCAAATGATATGAAATTATTACAAATCTTATTTCAATTGATCACTGGATTAATGTCATCATCATCTATAGTACATCATGTAGTTTTCAATATCAAGCTATCCAATCAATCACTTCGAATGTGCATTAATCTGCGACACTACAACCACACTTTCTCCAAAGAAATAAAATTTGACGAATATGCAAAAATTGATAAAAAAGGATGGAAATCGATAAAAAGAAAGCATGTTCCACGTGCCATACTTTCTACCATTTTCAGTATCAAGTTATCAAATCAAACATTTCACTCACTTTGGATTAGAAATTTAGAAGAGCAACCTAAGTTTGAATCTTTGATAATCATTGATCTTTGATGAACTTAGAGCTGACCGTTGATTCCATCCTCTTTGCAACTAAAATATTTTTTTCACTTAGCTTTCCTTCATTCACATGCATCTCCTTCATCAGATTTGTGGCCCCCACCCCTCTTTACAAGTTGGCATTAAAGCTATGTGTCCGCAACCCACGTCCCCTCTGAGATTTGTAAGTTTTAGATCAACAGTCGCGAGCTAGTGGGCAATGGCCCAGATCAACTCGACGATCATCAACTTGCTTCCCTTTTAACCAATAGGCTAGTGACCATAATGTATATCCTCCTTTAGCAATAGATGATTGTGATTAGAACATCTTGATGAACAATTTTGTGTGTGCTCATACATCCTTTTAGTAGCATGTTGTTTAACCTTTCATAATTGTCGAGAAATATTTTACCAAATATTCCCATGCCCTTTATAGTTTTATAGGTGGCGACGATGACACCACATGGCTCATTCCTACTATCCCTCCACAAGCCTAGATCTCACAATGGGTCCCCCTTAGGCTAGCGGGGAACGATTGAGATTCATTTGTCAGAGCACATCTGAATTTTTGATTTGATCACGTTCAACCATTGACGCCTTTGAACAATGGTAGGGCCCACCATGAGGGTGAACAGGTGATTAGATCATGCCAACCAACGTCACCATTATGATGGAGGATCACCAAACTCTATAAAAAATGTAAAGTGGTAGCTACATAAGCAAAGTTTCAAAAAACATTTTTGTGCTATGGAAGGAGAGCGATGGACACTCCCATTTTTTCTGAACACCACAAGGTAGCAACAGGCCTTTCATGGGGAAATCACAGAGAAAAGGTTGAAAGGGCTATTGGTTTGTCTCACCCATTAATTTTGTGGACAAACAAGAAGGTCCTTGGAAAGGAGTTTCTACTTGCACACTAGAGGTTTAGGGAAAACACATATGTTTTTGCAATGTTTCTTGCAATGCTACTATACATGGGTGTCTCTAAGGCCAAAGCGAAGAAGCTGTGTCAGATGGTATTCACACATGTAATGTTGGGGGAGATTGATGAGGCCCTTGACAATGTGGACAACAACCTAATGGTGCTAATATCACAAAATTACTACATGTTGTTCGACAATGGAGCCGAGGTGAAGAAATTTCCTCTGGTGAGATCCCTCAACCCGATGACATTAGAGAAATAGTGGGCCAAAATTGAAAGAAGCATCAACTTCCTGCTAAAGGCTGCATAGATGGTGAAGACACCAGTCAGAGGGTGGGTATTGAAATACCTAGAAGAGGAAGGTCTTGCAGGAAAAATGGTTGCAGGCGATGATGACAACTGGGAATTGGGGACTAGTGAAGAGTGGGTGGAGAACGATGCCAGAGACCTGGAAGCAAATGCTAGCAGTCTTGCTCATCACATGTGTGGAGCCGAGTGCCCTATGATTGAAGACTACCTGGAATACATAAAGACGAAGGAAGTTGATGCTAATGAATACTAAGCAAGGTTTGGACTGTGCAAAAATGGTCTTGTCTATATTATAGTGTAATGGGTCTAGGGTATATACATAGATGTGTTTTGCTTGAGGTCGTTTTGCTTACAAAGGCTATTTTGTAAGCTATTATGATAGAAGGGTAAGTCCGTAGTGATATTCTCTATAAGTATGGTGGTTGAACATGACAGTATTTGGGGTGGAGCCAAATTGCTCAAATCAAATGTACTTTTTTGATTTAATATAGGGTGTTTCCCCTTAGTAGCTATTAATCGAGCAAAAAAAATAGTAATAAAATATCAACCATTAATTTTTGGAAATCTAACGGTTCTAGTGTTATTTCAGAGGTTTGAATTCACAAGTCTAGTGCTCCAGACATTTTCTTCCGGAATGCAACTGTAGTCGTCCATCGAAAATTCATCGAACATTCATCGAACGGTCGTGGGTTATATTGATTTGCGCTAACATCTAGCTTCAGACATAATGAATATGTTGAAACTTATCCCCATTCCAAACACTTTACGAAGGAATTTGGATGTGTGGAAAATTTGTTGCAGAATAGAACAATATGTAGCATTTGATATTTTCGGCACCCACACTATGATTTATTATTGGATTACTAGTTTATTTTGCTAATGAATTTTTCTATTGGTTTGAGATTATGTTTAATTCACAAATGGTTTTTTTTCTTCATTTGAAAAAAGGTTGAATTTTTCAATGAAAATATATTTTTTGGTTTGAAAACATTTTTGAATCACCAACAAAAACATTTTATTTTTTTGAGCACAACTTTAATTCGCCAATAGAAATATCTTGTTGGTTTGAAAACATGTTTAATTCACCAATGGAAATATTTTATTGGTTTGAAAATAGGTTTTAATCACCAATGAAAATATTTTATTAGTTGTAAAAAAATTGCGATTTTCTAGGATTTTCCACGAAATTCTAGCGATTACAAAAGATTCACCAATTGAGATTTTTTTTCCTAAAAATGAAAAATTCGCCAACAAAATTAATATTTTTATCGATAAGTATACAATATTTTCCAGGATTTTACACCTTCGCCGAGGGGGGGGGTTCTTAAAGTTATCCCTGTACCTAATTGGTCCACATTCCTTTGAGGATTTGAGTTAGACATTGCAGTTTTGGGAGAATTTTTTTAGGTGTCAATACATTGTATCTTTCATTTGTCACAAATTTTATGGCCCACATATCCTATGTTGATGATTAGTTGGAGTATCTTTACTTTTGGGTTCTATGCCTGGCTGACTTGATATATGCCAAGTGTTGTGAAGATTAAATATATGATGTGAATGGAAAAGTTGTTATAGGTCCATGCCGACCTATATTGCTTGTGTTTTGGTAACGAAGGAAATTTTGGTTTGATTTGGGTGCTGACAAGGCACATTTTGCATGTTTGTGAGGCTACATCTAATTACGCTGACCTAATTAATGTTTGCGATGGAATTTACTATATATCCAAGATTGATTTGAGTTGATGGAAAGAGATGATGATAGATACATGATCTGAATGCAAGCAATAATGTGATGTTTTACAGTATCATGCAAATAAGTTGTGAGTGTTGAGAGAAGTTGTGTGAATACGAAGCAGAGTAGAGACTTGCAAATTTGAGTTTATTAAAGTATGTTATGAGCTTCAAAGGAACTAGGTCCAACATATGTTAGATGCATTTCTCTTAGTTCAAATTCTAGCTGTGAGGCCACCTCTTTGTATCTTTCTTTTGTTTGTGAATAGTGAGTCCTCCTGGAAGTGATCTTTTTTTTAATATCTTATAACCGGTTATAACATATTCCCACCTTGGGTTTTCCACATAAAAAAATTCTTGTGTTCATGTGTTGTGTGCGTTATGGATTGTTAATGTTTTCATTCCTCATAACTGTTAAGTATGCTTTAAGAATTGGATGGTTATTGATTAGATGGTTTAATAGAATAATGATTCACCCCCCTCTCAATATTCTATGTGTTCAACAATTGGTATCATATCTTGGTTCCTTGGAAGAAGCTTAATCGCTTGGGGAAGATCTTGGAATTTGAACACATGGCTCCGAAAGTGATTTCTCCTATTGGATACATAGAAGAAAATTTCATGATTGAAAAAGATGGAGAACTTAAGGTTGCTCTTGAAGACCTTGAAAAAATTGAAGTTGAAAACAAATATCTGAAGGAAAATATCAAAGAAGCAAATGAATGCATCAAAAAATTGAGAGAGAAAATCAGGAAGTTCAAAGAAAGACATAAGGAGGTTAATGAACAATTGAAGAAAGAAAATGAGAAAATCATCAGACTGAAAGTGCAAGTGGAAAAAAAGAAAAGAATTGAGGAATTTCTGAATATAATGGTAAAAAGCAAGACTGATGAATGCACAAGGATTAAACAAGAAGTGGTAAATTTGAAATCAGATCTAGAGAAAGCAAGAATTCATGAGGATAAATTCAAGACAAGCTCTAAAATGCTTGATGAGTTAATTTCAGGCCAAAAAGCATCCAAAGATAAAGGTGGTTTAGGAATTGAGAAAGGATAAAGATCAAAAGTAGATCAAATACCTAATGTGGAGAATACTGAAGACACGAAAAATAATGGAAAGTTCTAAAATCAAAGAAACAATGCTAGAAGACCTCCTATCAGACAACCAAATGCTCAAAGGTACTCATCTTTTAATGGTATTTGTTATTTTTTCAATGATTTGGACATAGAGCAATGGAATGTAGAAGCAAAATGAATCAAAATGTTCCACCCTTTACTAATCAATGATTTACCTACAAGAAGTTTGGACATAGAGCAAATGAATGCAGAAGTCAAATGATGAATGCATAGAACAATGGTAGAATGATTCAATAATTCAATGGTTACTACTATACATGCTATAGATTTGGACATAAGGCTAATCAATGTATATCTAGAATGAATGAAAGGAATAATGCTTAGAGAAATATCATATGCAACAATTGCAATAGACCTAGACATATTACTAGATTTTGCATAAACAAAAATTCAAGGAAGGACAATCTGATAAAGCAAAATGAACCAGTTAAAATGATCAATCTGACTAAAGTAAAGAAGGAAATGAAAAAGATTTGGAGAAAGTAAGAGGAACCTAAGAAGAAGGAAGAATAAGAGACTACAAATGAATATGTACCACCCTCCGATGTAGATGATTCCTTTGGGAATTGAACCTAGGCATTGGCTTAGGGGGAGCATTAACAAAAAATCACATAATCCCTTTCCAATATGAGGTGTAATGGCTTGGCACGAAGATATGAGTTGGAGATAGACATAATGGATCTTTTGGAGAAGAATCCAGAATAAATTATACATTTATGGAGATTTGAAGAGTGATTTAAGGTTTACTGTTACATAGAGAATATATATTTTTGATACTTCTGATGATGAAAAAGTTGAGAAGAAAAAGAATCCTTTTGGGTACATGTACATAAGTAGGCGAAGGAAAGGAAGAAAAAGAAATCAGACACAATAGATCCAAAGAAGAAAAAGAAGACATCTCTGGAAAGACTGTGTTGATGGGTATTTTTGCACTTCTCAACACAGGCAACACACAAGTTCACTGCCTCTCTTGAAAGGTAGAAATCTGCAAACAAGTTCCAAATTACCACCCAAAGGTCTCTCGGGTGTCAGTTCATGACTTGCAAAAAACAACTCAATTGATTGATGTGATTTGTTGGTAATCACAAAAGGTCTTTATGGTTCACTAGGTCTCGAAGGGATTGGATCTTCAAATGGAGTTTTGTGAAATTCTAGAAGTGAAGTGCAATTGCTGCAAGTTCAAAATAGTAGTCTAAAACTCCAAGTTTAACATTAGATTTGGCTTTACAATGATGCTGAAACTTCACCTTAACTTCAATTTCAAATAAAAGTCAAAAGGGAAAAGGGATAGGAGAGTTCCTAAAATTGCAACTAATGTTGAACAATAACAATGGAGGATGCTATAGTGGACAACCTTCCCAAAACTAAGTTCCACTTAGCCAAAATAGCTAACAGCCTCATGAAACTAGTGCTATCTTGTAAGGTCTGCAGATTTTCAGCTATCCATTCATCATGAAGCATGAACAATAGATGAATTTTAAGTGAAAAAAAAGTTAATGTTCATAATAGCTTTACACTGCTGTTCATCATCAACAGAGAACAAAAAGAATGAACATGGAAGGTATCAACACCATAACATTCTTCACTATCAATGTGCAACATAAAACTAACAACTAAGAGTAACTTAAAACTTAGAACAACAAAGCTAAAATGTAATTTTGAGGAGAAGAATCACACACACATGTGAAGAAACACAAGAATCCACCAAAATAATGAAATTATCATTAAATTTCTACATGTATTTACACAACTCAACTCTCTCCTTTAAAATGAGAGGAGACCCCTATTTATAGTTATCCAAAAGTGAAATGAATGGTCAGGATTTACTTTCATTGTGTGGCCAAGATTCATTTTACATTAGGGTTTCACCTACCCCCAAAATATAATATTATAAAATACACTTTTATCTTTTCTCTATTTTGTCCTCTAGTGGCTCTGACACTGTAGCAATTTTGTCTTCTAGTGTTTTCCTTCTCTTTCTAGCTATACTGTCCGAAATGCATCATCGATCACTAACTTCCTTGCATTGTTCTGAAGAGTGGCATACTCCACAAATTTTCCAATCAATGCCTGGAGCTTATCCCACTCCATGATGTTAGATTGGAGGATTTGAAAGGTCAGCGTTTTGAATCTTCCTGTGATCTGCTCCCAATGCTTGGTGCATCTAGGCGTGGCCTTGATGACTTGCTTGGACTATGTACATGCTCTTGCAACGAAGTCCATGAAATCTAATGTTAGTGCACTTGCAACCCCTTGCTCCATCTTCTTGTGGAAGAATGGCTTGGGTTTCTCCAGATCTAACTCCAGGGCGAGCATATCATAATCGATCATTATTTTGAGGTAGTCCTAACTATCGGTCTTGTGCTCCATAACCCATTCAAAATTGAGCTCAACCTCATGCAATACCATTTCCAAGACTTCCCTTCTATGATCCAAGCCAATTTTCTAGGTCTCTACTAGCTAGTGATCATCTTTGACGAGCCCCAATTCCTTTTCCCATGTTTTCTTAGACATCTTAAGAATGGCCTTGAGCTTAAGATATGTGATCCTATATAACTCGGTGAATTTGTAGCACATTTTCTCCATGGCTTCCAGCCACTTTTGCAAATCTCAAAATTTGTTGAACATTCGAGCAGCGTGGCGGATGCCCATGTCGCCATTGTAGATCTCTTGTTGGAACCAATCTACTGTGGCTTTGGTCTAATTCTTCATTTTCTCCATTCTGTTGAGCTCTTCTTGGGAGAGAAGAGGAGGCACAGATGATGTTGTGGGAGCCTTTTCCTCTAGGGATTTCCATTGTTGGATGTAGGTGGTGAGGTTTTCCACTTGTGTGTTTAGTTCCTCTTTAGAAGACTGATCCTTGTTCATTTGCTGCATAATTATTGCGACTGACCCTTGGAACTCATTGATCTTTTGCTCTTTGGTTGCTGGGTCCAAGTTGATTGTCAAGATACTATATCCAATTCCCACATCCTTATCCATCATAGAGGTGGAAATTTGTATCATTCTTAATCTAGAGGAATCAATTGTGATATGAGAGCGGACACTAGGCTATTTCTCCTTCCTTGTCTTTGTCTATGCTCTCGCCAATATTGCTTCAAGTCTAGCCTTTGGATCAATAACCACTGGAGTCTTCTTTTGTAGTTGCCTATCTAGCCAATTAGGCACCTTGGTTTCCCCTTTAAGTGATTCATGATCACCTTCCTCTCTTTTTTCATGTTGAGGCCGTTCCTCTTCATGGCTCGGGGCCTCTTGATCTATTCTCTCTTCTTCATCCGAGTCCTCAATCTGTATAGCCTTTTCCTTGTCTAACTCGGAAGAGGCTATGTTTTATTTAGTGATATTTTCCTTTTGGGATCCCTTCCCTTCTTCTTGTTCAAGCTCAACATGATGCTCAGGCTCGGGGCTCTTCCTAGGTGCATCTTCTTCTTCTTTATCTTCTTCTTTCTCTTCTTCTTCCTTTTTTGGAGGCACTTCTTCTTGTTGGATGGAGCCCTTGCCTTGGCCAATTAGTGGAGGCTCTTCGAGTATCTCCACATTGACCTTAGTATCAGCCTTCTCTTCAAAGAGTTTCCCTTTTGGTTCAACCTTTTCTTCAAAGATTTTCCCTTCCACATCAACCTTTTCACTTACATCCTTGAGCTACTAGGAAAACTCTTCTTCTATCTCTTGATCCGAGGTTTCTATTATATACTTCTCGTTATGAGCCTCAGTGTCTTCCTCCAAAGAGTGCATATTTTCTTCATCAGATGCCACTATGTCTAAGTTTATGTTTAACTTGCCCTCTGGGTGTTCAAAATAATCATCTTTGAAAGGGTCCTCAGGCTCTTCAACTATACCTTTTGCGGCCTCCCTTTGGAATTTCTCCATATCTTTGGATATTTGAATTGTATCCTCCATCTTTGGTGTATCTATAGGTGGCAGAGGAACATGAAGGCCAACAACAATTTGGGCCATCAAGGCCTAAATGTAGGATTCATTATTACCCTAGAGATCTCAATAGGTATACCTTGTATGTATTTTGTGAAGGCATTTGGCAGGGTGAGAGGGGGCATAGTAGCAGTGGGAACTAGAGGCATTGGAGAAGAGAGAGTGGGTAGTGGAGTAGGGAGCAAGGAGGACAACAGTGGGGATGTAGTGGTCGAGGAGGAGTCCAGTACCATTACCAGGGCCATTGGTGAGGTGGAGGCGAGGTGGACTAAAATTTCCATGACAGGTGGAGATGAAACATGAAATTCCTGAGATGCGACGGAGGAGTGGAAATGGTAGTAGCAACAATGAGAGCAGAGGTGGAAGGTGGTGATCATGGCCGCTTGGCTTCTTCTTCCACCTTGTGTTGGGGATCCTCCTCAATTGTAGAAATCTCACTTACAAATCCTCATGTTCTCTTTTCTTTCTTTGAAGATTCTCCCTCCACAACCTTCCATGTGCACACCTTGTGCTTGGGATGGCGCTCAGGCGCATCCTTCCTTTTCTTTGGTTTCACACTCAAGCTCATCCTTGAGCTCACCATAAGTTAGTACAACACCTTACACTTTAAGCTGAGCAATTTGAGCATCTACCAACTGTCTTGTTTGGTTTTCTACTAGCTGTGTTACTATATTGAGGTTAGTGACCCCTTCTTCATCCCACTCTATGAATGGTAGCAGCAAGTTAGCCATGACATTGAACCTCTCATCAACAATGGTATCATCTTCTTCTACTGTTTGGTTGGGCACCTGAAATAGATTCTCTGATCTCACAAATTGGGCTATCATTCTCATGTAGTGCCTCATTTGCACCTCCTTATCATCTTGGAAATTGGCCCAGAAGTCTTTGAGATGTGGCCAATGAGCATATTGTCTTCTGACCCATTTCTTTAATTTTCCATACGGTTCCATTCCCCCTCAAGTTGTGTGGAGATCTAGATTGTATTCTACCAACTCCTTCTTCAAATATTCTGCACATTGAGCAACGAGACAAGCATACATTCCTTGTCCAAAGGTTAGGGGATATAGGATCCCCACTTTGTGTTTGTCACTCAATAGGGCATGGGTGTCTTGCAATTGTTGAGAGACCTCCAACAGAATCATGTGGTCATTGGGGTAGTGTGGCAACTTGTAGGGTCTGTCAGAGAACCCTTCTATTCTAATGTATGTAAATTTTGGGAACTGTATGAACAGATACCAAAACCACTGGATGAAGGCTTTGGCACCATGCGCGACTCTTCTCTCAAAGTATCCTCCAAGGAGTTTGATGATGTGCCCAATGAAGGCATCATTTACCCTTCGATATTCTCTCTTGAAGTTTCTGTATTGTAGCTGAGGGTAGCAGTCGTATACTTTGAGGTTGAATTTTCTTGGTTCTGGGTTATTTGAAACAAAGAGGCCCTTGTACGGGAACTCCTCTACTAGGAGGTACACTAGGTAGGAACTCATGTAGAACTTGGATGTTTTCTTCACAACCATAAGCTGATTATGCATGTTGTCACTGATGATTTTTGGCCCACTGGAACTTTTTTTCACCTTAGAAAATCTCCTCGATGAAGTAGAACATCCACTCTTCAAAGAAGGAAACAATGGGGAGGTGCATTACCCTACTCAGTAAAGTGACCAGGCCATGATACTCCTCATGGAAGTCACTTCTGAACAGTTCCTATGGCACTTTATTGACACTGCCCATCTTTTCCTTCAACCAATGTTGGTTGATTAGTTCCTTGCTTGCTAGAGGGTCCACTTTCCACATGTTTTTAGCATATCCCTTTTCTGTTTCCTCCATTATGTTAAATGTAGGGATATGGAATGTCTTGCCTATATGGTAACATTCCCTGCACACCATCACTAATTCTGGAGCAATGAGTGTAGTTGGAAGGCCAGTTGCTTTGGAAAGACCATTGGCTTTTATTTTTCATGCATTTTCAGTTGTAGGGTGAATTATTACCCTTTGCCAAAACTCATCTATATCCACATGCCCAAGGTTGGTGTCTAACACGAAATCCCAAGTGGAAGTGATTTTGGAGGTGCACTCCACCCCATGGAATTGGTACTTCATCTGATCCTTCTCTTCCTTCCCTATTGGTAGGCATGCAGGTTTCTTTCCCTTCTATTTCTTGGAAGACTTCCCTGATGGACATGTAACAGATTCCATAAATCTTGCATGCAAAGATGCAGTAAGTGCATTCATATACAAATTAGGGAAGCATTAGTCAAATCCTACAAAACAAGGGTTAGATCAAGTAATTCATCATTAGGAGATCATAAAATTCATCAACATTCATCATTCAAAGCTTGTTTGGATTAAATATAGGAATGTGGTCCTAGGGATGCGGGTTTCCCTAGGCTTGAAGCTGTCAACAGTGATGAGGAGCAGGACAACACCGGGGTCACGCCAACCCACAGACAGTCACCTGCAGTCAAATTTCTGCAATAAGGATTTGTCAATCAAAGTCTTTAGGAGATAAATTGGCATATGGGGAAATAATTTATAAGGTCCTTGGAGTCATCTAATTAATCATCTTGTCTATGCGGGCTCATGGCATGTAGAAGTCGGAGGCTGGAAGGACGTTTCAAACTCTGTCGTTAAGCGACAATGAATAGGGCACAAAGACCTGCATGAGGAGTTCTATAGTGTGGGACCCACAGGTGGTTAGGATGGCATGATTTAACTTCCTATGTTTTGGTCACTTTGAGGCATGCGGGTGGGATTCATTGGGCAACCATCATGTGATTTTCATTTAGGAATGGTGCTAGGGAGATAGCAGTCCACATTTTGTGGTTCACAATGACGAGCCCACAAGATACTTAAATTTGGCCACTTTGTTTCAAATGAGCTTGGACGGTGGCAGTGAACGTGGAATCTACACTGCGGGTGGTAGGGATGACACCGCTGTTAAACAACGACAATCAGGCGACGGCGGGCCACAGATGGTGACCCACAAGGAACGACCTGCATGGCCACCAAACTTGTTTTTTCTTTGAAGTATTGGAGGGAAGTGACCTAGGTGGAGTCTACAGTGTAGGAAGATGGGGTTGTTTGGATTTTTGAAGCAGTGAGGGAGGAAGGGCGGTCCGCAGATGAACCCTTGCAGGGATTAGTCCACATGAAGGGTTTTTCCTTAGTGTTTTTGTTTTTGAACTAGGACTGGCGATGAAGGCCACAAAGTCCACGATGCGAGAGGAAGTGATAGCGTAGCCACTAAAAAATGACATCCATGGGTCGACGGTCTATAGACAGACCCCCACAAGGAACGTGTAGGGAATGATATAATTGCTTTGTATCATATGGAAGTGGCTTGGGTAGGGCCCACAATGCGGGAGGCTAGCAAGGGGAAGCTGTTTGCTAGAGGCATTAAGGTGACGACTGCCCACATGCGGCGACCCACAAGGGTAGACCTGCTTGAAGCTTGGATTTTTCTGCTAAGCATTTGGATTCCTTGGGATTTAATCATGACGGTGGTGAGACAGTGGTCACTCACATGCGGTGGCTCGCAAACGCTAACCTAGAAGGATTTGAGACTTAGATTTTGTGTTAAACATTTTGACACTTTGTACTTCAACTGGGATGGTGATGAGGATGTTATGGGCCGCAGAGGGGTCGACACTCTGCAATGGACAACGTCGATGAGGCAAGGTTCCACATTGACTTAAAGGTCTCCGTTGAAATGTTTTAATCAAGTTTTAAATATTTTTGGGTGTGGAATTAGTAGCTAGGACAACTACTAGATGGAGTTAAGGGATTTCCTTAAGATTTTATAATTAATTTAAAAGCCTTACTCACAATAGGATGCATTTTAAGCGGCTGATAGTGGAATCACCTAGATATTGTGAGGAAATTCGATGGAAATACGAAGGAGATTTAGGTGACTCTTGTGTTGTGCCAATAGATGTTCCACTATTAGTTTCTCTCTCGAGCTCATCCTCGAGCTCACCATAAGTTAGTACAACACCTTGAAATTTAAGCTGAGAAATTTGGGCATCTACCCATTGTCTTGTCTAATTTTCAATTGGCCGTGTTACTATATCAAGGCTAGTGACCTCTTCTTCATCCCAATCTATCAATGGTAGCAACAAGTTAGCCATGACATTGAACCTCTCATCAAAAATGGTATCATTTTCTTCTACTATTTGGTCAGGCATCAAAAATAGATTCATTGATCTCACAAATTGGGCTGTCATTCTCATGTAGTGCCTCATTCGCACCTCCTTATCATCTTGGAAATTGGTCCAGAAGTCTTTGACATGTGGCCGATGAGCATACTATTTTTTGACCCATTTCTTCAATTTTCCATACAGGTCCATTCCCCCTTAGCCTGTGTGGAGATCTAGATTGTATTCTACCAACTCCTCTGAATATTTTGCACACTGAGCAGTGAGATGCATACATTCCTTGTCCAAAGGTTAGGGGATATAATATCCTCGCTTTGTGTTTTTCACTCAGTAGGGCATGGGAATTTTGTAATTACCGAGAGACCTCCAACAAATCATGCGGTCATTGGGGTAGCGTGGAAACTTATAGGGGCTATCAAAGAACCCTTATATTTTGATGTATGTAAATTTTGGGATCTATATGAACAGATACCCAAACCACTAGATGAAGGCTCTGGCACTATGGGAGATTCTTCTCTCAAAGTCTCCCCCAAGGAGTCTGATGATGTGCCCAATGATGGCATCATTTACCCTCCGATATTCTCTCTTGAAGTTTCTATATTGTAGCTAATGGTAGCGGTCATATACTTTGAGGTATCCTTTTCTTGGTTCTGGGTTATTTGCAACAAAGAGGTCCTTGTACAGGAACTGCTCTGCTAGGAGGTACACCAAGTAGGAAGTCACATAGAACCTGGATGTTTTCTTCACAACCATAAGATGATTATGCATGTTGTCACTGATGATCTTCGCCCAATGGAAATTTTTTTCACCTCAGATGATCTCCTCGATGAAGTAGAACATCCACTCTTTAAAGAAGGCATCAACAAGGAGGCCCATTACCCTGCTCAGTAGAGTGACCAAGTCATGATACTTCTTGTGGAAGTCACTTTTGAATAGTTCCTGTGGCACCTTAGTGGCACTGCCCCTCTTTTCCTTCAACCAATGTTGGTTGATCAGTTTCTTGCATGCTAGAGGGTCCGCTTTCCACATGTTTTTAACATATCCCTTTTCTGTTTCATCCATTATGTTAAATATAGGGATATGGAATGTCTTGCCTATGGATATAGTAGATAAATCTGATGACACTCTACCATAATGATCAATGATTTTTCTACTATTATGGTAACATTCCCTACATACCATCACTAATTCTAGAGCAATGAGTATGGGTGGAAAGCCGGTTTCCTTGGTGAGACCACTCGTTTTGATTTTTCATCCATTTTTCAATTGTAGGGTGAATCATTACCCTTCGCTAGAACTCATCTATATCCACATGCCCAAGGTTGGTGTCTGACATGGAATCCTAGGTGGAAGTGATTTTGGAGGTGCACTCCACCCCATGGAATTGGTACTTTATTTAATCCTTCTCTTCCTTCCCTCTTGGCAGACATGTACATTACTTTCCCTTCTCTTTCTTGGTAGAGTTCCTTGATGGACCCGCAATAGATTTCATAAATCTTGCATGCAAAGATGTAGTAAGTGCATTCATATTAAAAATCATGAAAGAATTAGTCAAATCCTACAAAATGAGGGTTATTCATCATTAAGAGATCATAAAATTCATCAACATTCATCATTCAAAGCTCGTTTGAATCAAATACAAGAATGCGGGCTAGGTTTCCCTAGGCTGGAATTCATCAGGAGTGATCAGGAGCAAGACGTCATTGGGGTCATGACAAACTGTAGAAAATCACCTACAGTCAAATTTCTACAATAAGGATGTGGTGGTCAAAGTCTTATGGAGATCAATTGGCATATTGGGAAATCGATTATAAGGTCCTTGGAGTCATCTGATTAATCATCTTATGTATGCGGGCTTAGGGCATGTGGAAGCCAGAGTTTGGAAGGACGTTTCAAACTATCATTAAGTAATGACAAACAAGGCATGAAGACCCACACAAGGAGTTCTGTAGTGCAACATCCACAGGTGGTTAGGATGGCATGAATTAACTTCCTATGTTTTGGTCACTTTGAGGCATGCGGGTGGGATTCATTGGGTAGCTATTGTGTGATTTCCATTTAGGAATGACACTGGAGAGACGGTGGTCCACATACTATGGTCCGCAATGACGAGCCCATAAGAGACTTAAATTGGGCCACTTTGTTTTAAATGATCTTAGACGATGATAGTGAATGTGGAATCTACACTACGGGTGGAAGGGATGACATCGCCGTTAAACAACGACGGTCAGGAAACGACGGGTCGTGAACAATGACCCACAAGGAACGACCCACATGGCCATCAAACTTGTTTTTTCTTTGAATTCTTGGAGGGAAGTGACCTAGGCGGAGTCTGCAGTGCAACAAAAGGGGTCGCTTGGACATTTAGAGCAGCGAAGGGGGTAGGGTAGTCTGCAGTCGATCATTCGTAGCGATTAGTCCACTTGAAGGGTTTTTCCTTAGTGTTTTTGTTTGCGAACTAGGATCAGTGTCAAAGGCCACAAATTCTATAATGCTAGAGGAAGCGATGGCCTAGTAATTGAAAAACGACATCCATTGGTCGATGGTTTGCAAACAGACCTCTGCAAGGAATGACATAATTGCTTTGTATCAGATGAAAGTGGCTTGGGCGGGGTCTGTAATGTGGGAGGTTGGAAAGGGGAAGCTGTTTGCTAGAGGCATTAAGGTGATGAGTACCCACAAGGGTGGACCTAGAAGGATTTGAGACTTAGATTTTGCATTAAACATTTTGACACTTTGTGCTTCAACCGGGACAATGATGAGGATGTTGCGGGTCGCAGAGGGGTTGGCGCTCTACGAAGAACAATGCCGATGAGGCAAGGTTTCACATTGACGTACAGGGCTCTGTTTAAATGTTTTAATCAAGTTTTAAATAATTTTGGGTGTAGAATTAGCAGTTAGGACAACTTCTAGATGGAGTTAAGGGCTTTCCTTTAGATTTTAATATTTAAAAGCCTTACAAAAAAATGCATTTTAAGTGGTTGACAACAGACTCACTTGGAAATCATGAGGAAATTTGATGGGAATCTAGATTCTGGGTCGAGCAGGTGTAATGCGGGTGCAAGAGCTTCATTCATTGTTCTCTCTCTAAAAAATCTAAATTTTTGAGTGTGAAAATGATAGGTCAAAGTGCCTATTTATAGGAAAAACCTTATTTGTGACCTGCAATAAATGTAGGTACGATGGCCAATGAAGTTGTTGGACGTGAGATTTGATGAAACGATGGTGGGAAGTATGGAACCCACATTATGGAAAGAACCCAAGGCTTCACCGTTAGCAAGTGACTAAGAGATAATGACAGGGAAGGTTGCGGGACTTGCCATGCAGGTGGACGCCCCAGGTTGGCCGCAGTTTGAATAATGAACAAATGATGATGTCACGCAAGGGGAAGCCCACAATTGCAGACTGACAGGACTTGGAGGACATCAGGGCAAAAGGCTAAGGTAAGTCTGCATGAGAACCTTCGTAGGGGCCAAAGACTTAGAAAATTTTAAGGTGGTGAATTTTGGTCAACTGAGGAATGATGACTTTAAGGCTCCTGACCACTTTAACCTCAAAATGAGTTGAAGGAAAAAAGTGACCCAGGGAAGGAAAAAAGAGAGAGAGGGTCCCTGTTTAGAATGGGGCATGTGTGCTATAGGCACAACAAATGGCAACTTTGCTGGGAGAACGCTCCTGAGTGTTCTAGGGGTAAAGATTCATTGAGAACCCAGGATTTTTGTTTTCGTAGGCCAGAAGCCAGTTTCCATAAGTGAACTAAGAACTTGAAGGAGGAAATGATCCTTAGTTGAATCAACCACAAATATTTCTCAGAAGTGTGTGCATAGTGAGCTCATTCCCTTTCTTCAGGAACCATATAATGACCAGCCATTAATTAGTCAAGGAAAGCTATGCGAGTTGTCTGACCCCAAAAGCATCCTAGACATTTCCCCGCTGGAAATCAAGCATCCATAGCCTCGATAGAGTTGCTCACACATTGACACAGTTGCTTGGGATTCCTGACAAGAAGTTTCTTGATCACAGTTATCAAATTTTTATATTGTTGACTCAACTAGGTCATTTCCCTGAGGGTAATAGTTGGAAGAAAATTTAAGCGTAATCCTGTAATTGAAGGCCCAACTAGTGAATTTAAGAGATGAAAAAGCGGGGCCATTATCACACACAAGGGAAAACAAACAACTGAAGTGATTCAAGATAAAACTTTCTAAAAAATTAACAACTTAAGTAGTGCATTGCCTACACGCTATTGCTTTTGTCCATCTAGTGTAGTAATTAGAAGTGGTTAGAATATACCTGTGGCTTGTAGAGGATGGTGGAATTACCAGACCAATGAAGTCGAGTCCCCATTGAGCGAATGACCTTACCTCTAGGGCTGGTTGTAGCTGATGAGGTAAAAATAACCTCATCATGATAATACCATAAAGACCTAGTTCATACATGCAAAATCTCTATCCTCTGCCAATTAATTAAATTTTAGGAGAAATTATTGCTTAATTTTTAGTGAGAAATTGTATAAACTTTATTTCTTTTGATTTCTTGAAGTATTCTACCAATACGGATTTAATGGGTTGTTTTAAGTGTTTTGTAGATAATAATCAGTCAATCAAAGTTGCAGATTGAAGCGTCCAACTGACACATGCTCTAGAACAGGTTGAAGATATACGCTGGAAATATGCTCCAGAACTTCAGGGTGATGGACCGAAGATGTAGTTGCTCTTAAAGTTGTTATTTCTGTTATCCTTTGAATTAAAGACTTTTATGGCTCGACTTGAGCCTCTTAAATACTGTGTAATAGGTTTAAAAACTTACGAGTTATCCGTAGATCTATTCTAGATATTTTCAATGGTTATCCACACCATCTAAAATATAGGATGTAGTTACAATTTCTCTATAAAAGATATGGTCTCTAGAAGTAAGATATACAGTGAAAAAGTAATGATATATTGTCATAATGTTTCTGAGGTTTATGAATAAAGAGACTGTTATCTAATAATTATGAGTTATGAGTTATGGATGATAACTACAATTGATAGAAGTGTTTCTGAAATCACTATGAATGTGAGCTGTGAATGAATTTGATAACCCACGAGCTGGCCACTTGATGGGAGTAGATAAGTGTTTTCTTTTATTATAATGTTGTTCCAGTAGAGAATCATTAAATTTACTATTATAGTTCTGAAGTATTTGTTTCTTTTCACTTCCGTAGTTTCTGTTATTAACTGTTAGAATCTTTATTGTTAAGAAAATGTTTTATGGATTGCTATAAGTTTTTCTGCTTTTATAATTTTCCCAGCTTCTTAGTTTAGTCATTTCTGTGCTTTTCAATTTAGTTATTATGCTTTCTAAATTAGTCTTCTTATGCTTTTAGTTCAAGCATTTCCTATTTTCTTAGGAATAAATTACTTTGCAGTTTTATAGTTAGATAGTTTGAAGTTAGAATTAATATTAAGTTGTTCTTAAAAGTTAGAAAACCTAAGGGAGATACTTCAGACTTCTTCTATTGCAAATTGCCTTGAACACTACCTGGTTGAGAAATTGAATTATATATTCTAAAGTAATGGGACCTAACGACAGCCTATCACTTTTTGGCGCCGTTGCCAGGGACCCCTTAGCTTCTTTTGCTTGAGTGTTAATAGAAGACGCCTAGAATACCTCTTTTAGGCCAAAAATACTATCTTTGGCTTCCTTTTCTGCATGGTCAGGAAAAGAGGCCCTCACGGACGCTTTATATGAAATACCCCCCCAAAATACGTCCTAGCTATACATAGGGAGGCCCAAGGCTTAGAAGACCATTCTGTTGACGAATTACTTGAGCCTAACCCACTCGAGGCTTTCCACTATCTCCTAGAAGATCATCCTGTGGTGCAACCTATTGTTGAAGAAATTATTTTTGAGGAGTATATTCCTCTGAACATCATGGGAGATCGAAGGGTAAAAGCTAACCATAATGATTCCAACCGTAATAACAATGATCCTCAACTACCTAGAACGTTCACTTATCCTATTTCTCTTGATGCAGATGATGATACAACGATGAAAAACATCTCTCCAGATTTCCTTCCAACCTTTCGTGGTTTATCTTCGGAAGACCTAGACCAGTTTCTCTTTGAATTTAAGGTCCTTTGTCAAACCTCTGACTATAAAAATGACAACCAGAAACTGAAGTTGTTTCCTTCTACTTTGAAGGATTCGACCATGCGTTGGTTTATGGGACTACCGTCTAGAAGTATTACATCTTGGGAAGAAATGGAGACTGTGTTCTTGAATAAATATCAGAGTTATTGTAGGGTGAGTGATCGTAAGGAAGAGCTGTTTAAACTTAGGCAGAATGAGGATGAGAGTCTAGAGGACTATTTGGATAGGTTTCTTTTCTTATCTAAACGATGTGGAGAAACGACCATTAGTGTTGAGATTCTCAAGACTATATTTCTTAAAGGACTTGATGATGATGCAAGAAGAAGTCTTGATTTAATGGGAAAAGGTGACGTGTCCCAGTTATACCTTGAAGAAATATGTGATTTGTGTCGCAATTTATCACGTACTCAGGGATGAATCCAAAAAAAAAATCTTTTCAAAGGGAATAATGAGATAGGTAAGCTCCAAGAAGAAATAAAAAACCTTAAGACAAACATACTTGTCCAATTGAACACTATGTTGGATGCTATACAAGCAAAGACACGTAACCCTGAGACTTTGTCAATCTATTGTCCTAGGTGTCAAAATAAACATCTTTTACGTGAGTGTCCTTTAGACAAGGTTAATGTTTGTCAACTTTGTGAGCAAATCCACCCTACCAATCAATGTGAGCTTCTTACTGATCTTAAGAATACTAAGAAAACAATTGCTCAGTTGGAAGAAGAGATAAATGTGTTAAATCAACATCAAAGAGGTAATTTTTTTTATGGGCAGAATTCCAACCCTGCATGGAGACCCCAAAACAACTGGGTTGGTAATCAATGGCCTCCATCTTGGAATCAACCCTATCCTCCACTGCCTACTTGGGGAACTCCTTATTGGGGATCTCCTGAATGGGAAAGTCAATCATGGGGAACTTAGCAATGGCCAAACCAGTCACAACCACAATGGTACCCACAACACATTGCTCCCCAATGGAATCAAGGACAAAATAAATTTTATACTGGTCCTAGGAGGAATCAACAACAAAATTTGTTACCACCACCTCAGAATATTCCTCAGGCTGAGCAGGTAAATCAACGTCAACTTCCAGCACAACCACTTCCCAATCCTAAGAACAATCGATAGAATACTCTGGTATATACTATTGAACAATATAATGTCACAGGACTTAATGCAATTCATTGTGGAAATGTTCAGTTATGTTTCGGTAGGACACTTCAATCGCCCACTATTGAGGAAGTAGTGGATGAACCTATTCCTCAAAATTTTGAGAAAGATACTACTCTACCCATGAATATTACTGAGTCTTCTTCAGTGACAGGAGCTGTTGACTTACCTCGGGAGGAGGAAGGTCAGTCTTCGACTAAGTTTAGTAAGGATATTCCTTCAAAGGAGAAAATCCAAGCACCATTTCCGGAGTGTCTGAAATCAACAATTATGAAAGATACTTCAGAAATGACATTAGCCTCTGAAACTGCATTAATTCAGGAAATTAAACAATTGCAAATAGAGGTTCCTTTGCTGCAGGCAATAAAGGAAATTCTTGAGTTAAATCAGTTGATCAAACAACTGTGTATTAAAACTCCAGGAAGGAAACCAAAGAAAATAAACACTGTGCACATCGATGGTTATTTAGCTAAATTTTTGTCTGGAAAGACTGTTGCTCCAAAATATGATGATCTTGGGAGTCCACTGATTACTATTACAATTAATGAGGTAGCAATACCTAATGCATTGGTGGATTTGGGAGCAACTATTAATGTAATGATGATGGATGTAATGGAAAAATTAAGTCTTATTGATTTAAGTCCTACAACTACAGTCTTACAGATGGAAAATCACTCTATAGCCATTCCAAAAGGTGTTATTAAAAATGTTCTTGTTAAAGTTGATGGATGGGAATATCCAGTTGACTTTCAAATAATCTAATTGCTTACACCTAAAGATAGTTATCCAATAATTTTGGGAAGATCATGGTTGGCTACTGTTGCTACTAAAATTGATTGTCAAGAAGGAGGAATGACCATTTCACATGGTCCAGATAGTAAACGTTTATTTTTATATCCTCTTGCTAAACCTACCGAATATTATAAAGTCTGGGTTGATGAACCAAAAGAATTTAGTGGGCACGATAGTTTGGCCTCCTTGGCCATGGTAGTGATTAAACAACATGGAGAGGAATTAGAGGATGAGTTAGTAAATGAGGTTGCACACTTGGCTATAGGCTCGAGTGAAGAAGTAATAGAGGATGTACCAGAAATTTTGGGACAACCGATTGATATAAGTGGGATGGAACAAAATTATGTTACCATGGGGATGCCTTGTCCCTTGGCTAATATGATTCCTAGAATGAGTTATTTCTTCGATGATATTACAAGATTTCACCAACTTATACCTCATATTTTTCCTCTCAACACTTTGTTACGACCAATACATACTGTCACTTCGGCCTATCTAGGAACAAAAACAATTATGTTGCTACCAAGAAAAACTGTGAATGTCAATAGTTGGTTGACAAAAATACAAGAGGAAAAATTATTTAATGTGTTGGTAAAAAGGTTTAAAGCTTTTGCTTGGGACTATACAGACATGAGGGGGATTCACCCGAGTGTTTGTACTCATCACATTTATACTGATCCTAATATGAGACCTTTTCGTCAACCACAAAGGAGACTCAACCCCACATTAAAGGATCTTGTCAAAATTGAGTTTGAGAAACTCCTCCTTGTAGGATTCATTTATCCATCTCAGATAGTAAGTGGGTGTCACCTATGGTAGTTGTACCAAAGAAAAATGGGAAGTGGAGAATTTGTGTGGATTATAGAGAACTCAATAAAGCCACTTTTAGAGATTATTTTCCCTTACCATTCGTTGACCAGGTTTTGGATAATTTGGCTGGGAGGAAATATTTTTCCTTTTTGGATGGATTTAGTGGTTAAAACCAAATTCAGGTAGCACCAGAAGACCAAGATAAGACAACGTTTACTTGTCCTTGGGGCACATATGCATACCGAGTTCTTCCTTTTGGACTTTGTAATGCTCCAATGACTTTTCAGAGGGCCATCTTGGCTATATTTGCAGCACTTGTCAATGATTGTGTAGAGGTTTATATGGATGATTTCACAGTATATGGGTCAACCTATGATGAAGCTCTTCAAAATTTGAATAGGGTTTTAGAGGTTTGTGAGGAAAACCGATTGTCCCTTAGCCACAAAAAGTGTTTAATAATGGTGGAACAAGGAATAGTCTTATGCCATCACATTTCCTCGGAAGGAATACAAGTTGATCATAAAAAAAATGAAGTCATTCAATAATTGACTGTACCTCAAACACAAATAGATGTTTGAAGTTTTCTTGGACATGCTGGATATTATAGAAGGTTCATAGAAAGCTTCAGTAAGATAGCAGCCCCTATGTTTTCTCTCCAAAAATATGTGGAGTTTAATTAGACGTCTGAGTGTCAACAATCATTTGAAATGATAAAAAAAAGCTTGTCTCTGCTCCTGTACTACGTAGACCAAATTGGAGTCTTCCCTTTCACATTTATGCTGATGCTTCAGATGACGCAATTGGTGTAGTATTAGGGCAAGAAGATGAGGATGGGGGTAAATATGCCATATATTTTATTAGCAAAAACCTAACATCTACTAAGAGAAACTACATGACAACAAAAAAAAGAATTCTTAGCTGTGGTTCATGCCATCAAAAAGTTCCCTCATTATATTACAGGATATAAAGTTACAGTTTATACAGATCACTCAGCTGTAAAATATTTAATGAATAACCCTGTAGTTAATGGTCGAATAATGAGATGGTTACTACTCCTTCAAGAGTTCAATGTGACAATACTTGACAAGCCAGGGAAATTTAACAAGATGGCAGACTTTTTATCTCGAATCAAACAAGAAGAGGGTGATCGAGTACCTGTACAAGATGAGTTCCCAAATGAAAATTTGTTTTCCATCTCTATAAAGGTTTCTTGGTTTGCTAATATTTCCAACTATTTAGCTACTTTTGAAGTACCTCCTGAATTTACATCAAAACAGAGGAAGCGACTTATTTGAGAGTGTGCACCATTTAAATGGATTAATGGGATTTTATTTCGTTGTGGACCTGATATGGTTTTGAGAAGATGTGTTAGGGTTGATGAAACTTATAGTATTTTGAGGGCCTATCACGATGATCCTTCTGGGGGTCATTACTCTGCAAAAAGAACTCATAAAATTTTAGGTGATGGATAATATTGGCCTTCAATGTATAAAGATGTTAAAAAGTATGTTCATTGTTGTGATGAATGTCAAAGAGTAGGAAGACCAACTGCTTCTACAGAAATTCCTTTGCAGCCTTAGGTAACTTTGGAACCATTCGAAAAATGGGGGTTAGATTTTATTGGCCCCATAGATCCTTCCTCTCAAGGGAAAGAATACATATTATTTTTTACCGATTATCTGATGAAATGGGCAGAAGTTCAAGCTTTACGAGTTGCTAGAGAAGAGCAAGTTGCTGATTTTCTTTATAATAAATTTTTTCTTTGATTTGGAGCCCCCCGAACTATCGTTACAGATCAGGGACCCCAATTTATGTCCAAAGTTCTCCTAGCATTTACAGACCACTTTCAGGTGAGTCATAAGAAGTCATCCCCTTATCACCCTCAAGAAAATGGTCAAGTAGAGGTGACTAATAGGGAGTTAGAAAACATATTGACAAAAACTGTCTCTTCAGGAAGAAGAGATTGGGCTAGGAAATTGCTTGAAGCTGTTTGGGTGTACAATACAACATGGAAATCTACAACTGGATTCAGTTCCTATGAGATTTTTTTTGGGAAGAAACCTCTTCTTCCCATTGAATTTGAACTTCATACCCTACGTACAACTATGGAGTTGGGTCTAGATTTGAAATGAGCTCAAATAGAACGAGTTTTATAGTTAAATGAGTTGGATGAGCTTCATTTGGATACTGTCCATCAATCTGAACTAGTTCAACATCAACAAAAAGTTTGGCATCACAAATATATTAAAGAGAGAATTTCATAATGGTGACTGGGCCTTGCTATTTGATTCAATATATAAAGACCATAAAGGAAAACTCAGAACTCATTGGCTGGGGCCATATGAAATTTTTGAAGTTTTCTCGAATGGCACAGTTAAGCTAAAACCCATTGATGGTGATTTACAAACTCTCTTAGTTAATGGTCATCACCTACGTGTCTACCATAAACCTGTTAATAAAGAATAATTTACAAAGTTGGTAGAAATGCAAGGAGAGATCCAATGCATTGACTCTGCCAAGACAAAGTCTACTTGATTTAATATTTATTGTTATCTAAAAAAAAAAAAAAGAGAAATTTGATGAAAAGTTGTAATAAAAAGACATGTGTACCAAAATTGTTTTCAAAGCATTTTTCATAAATTTTTGGACTTAACACGTGTTTTCATTTTGGAGGACCTCTCATAAAAGAATCACAACTTCTGGAGCACCGTTCTAAGATGCTTCAAAACTTGATGGTTTAGCTGGTTAGTGCTCCAAAACTTGACGGTCTGAACGCCCGATGCTCCGGAACTCGCTCTTCAGCCTACCATGTTGGAAGGATGTTCTTGTGGAATGATATAACTCTTGAAGTTTGAGTTAATGAGTGTTCGTCATTTTCCTCTTTCTGGCTGCATCTTTCGACGATGCTCCAAAATTTTCATTTGGTTGCTACTCCAACTGTATCTTTCAATGATGCTCCAGAACTTTCATTTGGTTGCTGCTCTGGCTGCATCTTTCGATGATGCTCCAGAACTTTCATTTGGTTGCTGCTTCGACTGCATCTTTCGATGATGCTCTAGAACTTTCATTTGGTTGTTGATCTGGCTGCATCTTTTGACGATGCTCTAAAACTTTCATTTGGTTGCTGCTCTGGCTGCATCTTTCGACGATGCTTTGGAACTTTCATTGGTTGCTACTCCGATTGCATCTTTCGACGATGCTCCAAAAATTTCATTTGGTTATCATTTCGCTGCATCTTTCGGTGATGCTCTGAAACTTATCCACTTTCTAGGTTTCCAATGCATGCCTTACACGTGTTCCAGAACTTTAACCACTTCCTTGTTCTGAATGCATGTTTTACGCGTGCTCCGGAACTTATTCATTTTGCCACCTTCTTTAATTTTTTTTTTTCAAATCTTCCTCAATGCTTTGATTATCGTACATTGGTACACGCCTTCTTTTTCCATTATAAATAAAAGCCATTGTAATAGCCTTTCTTCATTAATGACTTTGTCATCCATGAGATTCCTCATTCATGTCATAATAATTATATCATCACCTCAGCCAATACCCTTGCATCATGCTGTCAAATCGGTAGAGGTAGAAGATCTTCAAGCGATCATGGATGGAAGTAAGCAAAATTTTTTTCTTTAAATAAGTAGTTATTTTTGAATAAAATATGATTGATTGAAAAGAGTTTCCTTTCTGAATTTAGTAAATTGAGCCACTTGGTGATTAATTGTTAAGTACGCTACTCTTTTTGCGGCCCTTCATGTAGATTGAAATTATTACACAACAAGCTCTGAGCAAGAGTAGAGTAAATAATTATGGTCCGATCATATTTTCAAAAATATCAGTGCACAAGTCTCTGGCATTATTGAATTTTCAGCAGGGTGGTGGAGACAAGGTAAAAATGGGCGGTACAAAGAAGAAATCTAAATCAGCTTCTACAGAAAAATTGCTGGGGTTAAGTAACATCTCTCAACTATTTGAAGAGGTGGGTTGGTTGGATTTTGTCAGGAAGTTCAAAGGGTATAATGAAAAGCTGGTGAATGCATTTTGGAAAATTACTCTAATGGTCAGGTGATTTTGCACGGGAAGCGTTTCAAGGTGAGTTCAAAAATTATCTCTTCTCTTTCAGGGTTGGAAAATTCTGGCATTAAAATATCTGAAACAACACAAACCACATATCATAAATTATTAGAATTGTTTCTTAGACAGGGAGACCCTCAACCCATGATAGTTGTCAGTACTAGGGGACAAAATAAGGGGTTTCAATGAGATTCTATCTTAGAACCCTGGGGTACTACTGTGACATGGATTATTAGATATTTTACTTGTGAAGGTCAACTCACTACTATGGTAGGACCAACATTCTGCATGTTAATACATTTGCGACATGGGAAGGAAAACCCTGCTCTAAGGGTTAATTTGCCTCATTTCTTGAATGATTATATTAATTCTTCAATAGAAAGATATAAAACTGGTTCAGGGCCATTAAAACATCATGGGTTAATTCAATTGATTTGTAAATATCATTTTTGTAAGAAACCTATAAGCAAATGGGAAATTTTTTTGGGGAAGTTTGATAAGCCTACATCAGGAAGGAAGTTAGAATTAGGAGAATCTTCAAAACAAGTTGCTTCACCTTCCAGAGCAACTTCCCCCGAAGACCCTAAGGCTCCTGAAGCCCAAATTCCTACCATAGTTGGTGAGGAAGTGCTAGAATTTAGAAATGATGAGTTTGAAACTCCGGCCCAGATAGAAGATGTAGAGATAATGAATCCAAACATGGATAATCATCCTGTTAAGAAGAGGAAAAGAAGAACTATTGTTCTAAATGATCCAACTATTTTAAATTATCAGGATACTCCTCCTTTAAGGCGGAGAAAAAGATTATCCTTTGGATCTTCAAAAACCCCAATACAAAGTAAAGGGAATAGGTCAAAATATAAAAAGCAAAAGAAAACCTTGGAAACTAAGGAGTCAATTCACCAATCCTCAGAAAAAGAAATGTCTGTTGAAGTACATTTTCACTTGGTGTCTAAAGAAGAAGCTGTAGAACAAGAAAATCAGGAAACAAAAAGGGGACAATCTCCACCTCCTATGGAGGTTGATGACAGTATGTTAGGAAATTTGTCTCTAGTTATTAATAAAGCTGTTGAAATAGTTGAAACTGAAAAATATAAACATAGAATTGGAAAAAATGAAATTAGAGATAGAAGAGTTAAGAAGTCAGTTACATGAAAATAAGGAAAAGATGGAATTGCAACAAGAGGAAATAATGGTGTATAAGACTGTAATAAATAAAAGGGATCAAGAAATTCAGGATTTAAAGTTGGAAATGCAGGGAAAAGATACATCTATTAGTGAGTTGCAAATGCAAATTCAGAATTGTGATGAGGAAAATAGGATACACAAAGATGGATTAAATAAAGAAATTCAGAATTTAAAAGGAAATTTTATGCTCATGTTTTCAGTCTTTGAAGAAGAAAAGAAAAGAAAAAAGGAAGAATTAAATGCTTCTCTTAGTAAGATTATGGAATTAGAGCAGGACTTGCAGGAAAGCATAGGTAAACCAATGATGGAATCTAGAGAATTTTAAACCGAACCAACAGTAATTGAATGGTTCCAAGTTTAGATTCCTCCATTATTAATGAAATGGATGGAATAATGCTATTTCCTAAGGAATACACAAATTGATAATAACAAATTGCAAATGGAAATGGTGTTATTAAGAGAAGCATTTCATAAAGCTTATAAGGGGAAACAAGATGCATGTCAAATAGCTGAATTTCTTTTATCCTATAGAAGACCATCAAGATTGTATTAGATGGATATTGCTTAGAATTTACAATGATCAGCCTTATGAACCTAATGATAAAGAATTTGTGAAAACATTTGCAAACTCAAAGCCTTAAGAGCAAGATATGATCTGTGAATTCTTTACCCATGATCTTTTGTTAGAAAAGCATACTGATTTCTTTGTTAATCTTTTTGTGTGGGAAGTGCAATTAAGATCTTTATTGTCTACTATGCCGAATCAAATCCATTGGCAAGAACCTAATAAGGAATATGTTCAAACAGAGAAAAGTATAGGAATTCAAATGAGATCTCCAAATAGTAGACCGACAAATTTTAAGAAGACATTTGTAGCTCTTTTGCTGGATGAGAAAATGAAGGGGAGGTATGATGATAGCCTTCGAGTTTGTTATAATCATTTCATAGAACAGGGGCAGAAATTGGTTGGTAGGGCTTGGCACGGATGTGAAGAGAGATACACTCCATTACCTATATATCTAAAGAAAAGAGAGGTGATCTCTCCTCTTAGTATTAGATGGTCCTTCGGAAGAGTAGATGCCGTGGCCAAAATTTTAGGAGATCTCAGAACACAATGGATAGGAATGAGGTACAAACCTCCTTTATTGCTATATTTAGCCCCTGCTTTTCATATTAATATAGATCAGGATGATAGAATTTTCAATGAATGGAAACAAGGAGTTGCTTTTCATAGAGGCTTCCACAATTCCCCTGTAAACTTTGATGTTACAACAAAAGATTTGTATGATATTAGTGCAAAATATGAAGAAGGAAGTAGAGGGAAAAGTTATAATCAAGGGACAAGAGGAATTTCCAAGAATTAGGAAGGGGAGGAAATGATGAGGTAAAAATAACCTCATCATGATAATACCATAAAGACCTCGTTCATACATGCAAAATATCTATCCTCTGCCAATTAATTAAATTTTAGGAGAAATAATTGCTTAATTTTTATTGAAAAATTGTATAAACTTTATTTCTTTTGATTTATTGAAGTATTCTACCAATACGAATTTCATGGGTTGTTTTAAGTGTTTTGTAGATAATAATCGGTCAATCAAAGTTGTAGATTGAAGCATCTAGCTGGCACATGCTCTAGAACAGGTTGAAGATATACGCTAGAAATATGCTCTAGAACTTCAGGGTGATGGACCGAAGATGTAGTTGCTCTTAAAGTTGTTATTTCTGTTATCCTTTGAATTAAAGACTTTTATGGCTTGAATCGAGCCTCTTAAATACTGTGTAATAGGTTTAAAGACATACGAGTTATCCGTAGATCTGTTCTAGATATTTTCAATGGTTATCCACACCATCTGAAATATAGGATGTAGTTACAGTTTCTCTATAAAATATATGATCTCTAGAAGTAAGATATACAGTGAAAAAGTAATGATAAACTGTCATAATGTTTCTGAGGTTTATGAATAAAGAGATTGTTATCTAAAAATTATGAGTTATGAGTTATGGATGATAACTACAATTGATAGAAGTGTTTCTGAAATCACGGTGAATGTGAGCTGTGAATGAATATGATAACCCACGAGCTGGCCACTCGACGAGAGTAGATAAGTGTTTTATTTTATTATAGTGTTATTCTGTAGAGAATCATTAAATTTACTGTTATAGTTATGAAGTATTTGTTGCTATTCACTTCCATAGTTTTTGTTATTAACTGTTAGAATCTTTATTGTTAAGAAAATGTTTTATGGATTGCTATAAGTTTTTCTGCTTTTATAATTTTCCCAACTTCTTAGTTTAGTCATTTCTGTGCTTTTCAATTTAGTTATTATGCTTTCTAAATTAGTTTTCTTATGCTTTTAGTTCAAGCATTTCTTGTTTTCTTAGGAATAAATTGCTTTGCAATTTTATAGTTAGACAGTTTGAAGTTAGAATTAATATTAAGTTGTTCTTAAAAGTTAGAAAACCTGAGGGAGATACTCCAGACTTCTTCTATTGCAAATTTACTTGAACACTACCCAGTCAACAAATTGAATTCTATATTCTAAAGTAATGGGACCTAACGACAACCTATCAACAGTGGGACAGTAGCATTTCTTTCTCTGGTAGCAACAGTTTGACAAACGTGATAGGTTTTGACATGGTTATGCACATCCTTAAACACCATCAGCCTGTAGTACCCAACTTGCAGAATCTGGTGGGTGGTTGAAGGGTTGGATTTGTGGCCAGTGCCAAATTTGTCATGAAATTCTTTGAGGACTCTAATTGCCTCTTCTTTTCCAAGGCATCTAAGATATATTCCGTCATGATTTCTCTTGTACAATATAGATCCCTGTAGCATGTAGCTGCTGCTCTTTAGTCTTAGAGCACACTTTTGTACTCCTTGCAGTCAGGACAATCACTTTTTGTTCAACAAATAGTAGACAATGTCATCATACCACTCTCTGGGAGAGACATCTTCCAACTAATACTGTTGCACGGTGAGTTCTGGTCCTATTTCAACTATTGTTCGAGTGAGGTCTTATCCTCAGACCAATTTCATGGATTGAATATCCATGTCGTATTCTTGTAATAAAGTAACCCATTTCACTATTCTTTCTCCCAATTTGTTCTGCATTAAAAAAGTCTTGACTATCGGATCGGGCACAATCATGAACACCTTATTCCTCAAGATATAATGCCAAAATTTCTTAACTCCTCTGACCAAGGTGTATTCTTTCTTTTCAACATTGTGATATCTCAACTCGAATTCCTTCAGTGGAGCACTCATAAGGGTGATAGTGTGTTCATTCCCTTCATCAGCCTTTTGCGTCAATATGCTAACACAAGAGTGATATGAAGTGAACGGGTAGATATAAAATGGCTTCAGATAGTTTGGACTAACCAACATTGTGCATAAAAAATTGCTTTCTTGATTTCTTCAAAATCCTTCTTGGCTTTGGGTGTCCATTCGAATTTGGCCTCCTGCTTCAACATAGCATTTAGCAGCTTGACGATTTCAACAAAGCTTGTGATGAACTTTCTAACGAAGTTGATCTTTTTGAAGGACTTTAGTTCCTTCTTGTTGCCTAAAAGTTGAATTGTTAGTATAGCTTGGATATGTTCTAGGTCTATTGAAATTCCCTTTTCTGAGATCACGTGTCCTAGCAACTTTCCTTCCATAACTCCAAAGATACACTTCTTTGGATTCAACAAAATTTTGAACTCTTTGCACTTCTGGAAGACCCTACATAGATCAACAACGTGGTCCCCTCTTTTCTTTGAAAAATAGTAAGATCATCCATATATATGATTATGCACTTGCCAATAGATCCTTGAAGGCAATATCCATTGCACACTTGAAGGTTGCACTGACGTTGATTAGTACAAATGACATTATTTTGTATGCAAAGGTTCCCCATTTTATAGTGAAAGCCATTTTGTGTCTATCTTCGTACTGTACCATTACTTGATTTTATCTTGAGTATCTGTCCAAAAAGTACATCATATGAAACCCCTTAAATATTTGAAATACCTCATCCAGTGAGGGCACTGGGTAGTTTTCTTTCTCTGAGGCTCTATTCAAGTTGTGGAAGTCTATGCATAATCTTATTTCTCTGTTCTTATTTCTAATTGGAACCATATTTGACACCCATGTGGAGTGCCTAACTGGGAAGATAATTCAGGCGGAAATTAATTTCTGAACTTCTTTGTAGATGATGGGCTCAATCAAGGAGTTGATTGGGCGTTGACGTTGCCTAAAAGGTCTCACATCTGGCTTGACAAGGATGGCATGAGTGATGATTGAGGTATCACATGTCTTCAAGTATTCATAACTCCAAGAAACCACACCATGGTACGTGCACAGGGCATCAATGATCCCTTTTCTCTCTTCTGAGGTACATACTTTGCTGATGAACACATTTTTGACTTCTTCAATCGTTCCTAGGTTGTGAGCATCACACTGATTGTTAATGGAGTCCTTCTTTATTTGCTGATCTTTATCCCTTATCTGATGCAAGTCAAATATCCACTCCAACTAATTCATACCCCATGGTATCATGTTTTTTTTTAAAGTTAATGACCCTCTCTATGTCGAATTCAACTTCTTTGGGCTTTGCCTCATCAATTATTTGACTTGCAAACATGTCAAAGCTTGTGATAAAATACACGATATGCTTGTCGTCATTGAACACTTGGAAGTTGGTGACATTGTCTAGCATTGATGGAGTGGAAGTAAGCTAAACAATGAAAATTTTCAAGCCTACTATGGAAAGGGGCTGAAGGGTGCTAGTTGCTTGGTATGATTGGGATCAACTAAATATTGAATGCATCTAAGCCTTCTATGAGATCCCATACCCTGTGCCTGTAATTTGCTAGCCTTCTATCATGGCAGGAATACAACTTCCTGACTTGTTTCACTACCAACTAAGAATCACCAAAGACTTGTAACATTTTAACCTTCTTTCTTAGGGCCATCAAGAGCCCATGAACTAGTGCTTTGTATTCTGCTACTTATTTGTGCAATAAAATTGAAGCCTAGGAGCAGTGAAATAAGTCTTGCTAATGGGGCTGATGAGCTCAAAGCCCGCTCCTGCTCCTTGCTTAGATTTGGATCCATCAAAGTGCAGCAACCAAAAATTAGAGGAATTTTTCACACTAGAGCCAATGGAGTATGCTTCCTCTCTTGACAGTATATCTGCTTCAACAACCTTGGGTGACTGTGTGGATTTTACATAGTCCCGATTTAGCCGCTTTTCTTGGAGTTCCCCTTTTTGGGTAACTTGTTTCTTGATGTGTTCAACTATTGTTTGGCATAGGAAACATTCAAATTCTGAGTGAGCAACATTATGTACCCTACACCAACTAGGTAATAGGATCTCCTAGGATAAGCTGATCTTGCACACATTTCTGCATAAATTCGTGGAATCCGTCTAGCAATCCAAGGTTACCATTCTCATAGGATTCTTCATCATTTGATTCAATCATCGCCTCTATACTCTCAAGTGTGTGGGTTAGGTTGGTAGGAGCACTACATAACACAAGAAGGACCTTCTTGGCCACTTCTTTTGGGAGTTCTTGCTCATCCCGATAAGCCATGGGATAGTAATTTGCTAGTTTTTTTCAACAAACAACACCTCATTTGTGTTGTTATACTTTGTAATCATTAACTTCATGCGAGGCTCCCAATCAATGTGGATCTGGTTTGGCAACCCTTTCCATGGCAACCATAAGTGAGAAAAATACATTGTAGCATATGTGTTTAGTGCCCAGGTGAAATCCCTTACTAGTATTATGTTGTATGTGTTAGGAATATCTACAACTTGAATATCAATCATTTATTACACCCTTGTATTTGCAACAATCTGCATGGGTATTCTATTGATTTCTCTGGAACTATATTGATCTCCATCTTGTCTAATTGAGTCACCTTCCACTAGGAGGGAGTTGGAAATATTCCCAGAGCTTTGCATAGTGCAAGAGGTATGACGTTAGTTGAGGCCCTTGAATCAAGCAAGCAATTATGCAAATTCTTTCCACATATTCTGATGGTAGTTAAGAAGGGATGGGTCTCCAAATTCCCTTGGAACAAGCCCCTGAAACATCAGCCTGAGCTACTTGAGCTTTTTCCTTATCATTGGTTTTATCCTGAGTTTGTGCTTGATTTTTTTCTTTAGTAGGTTGTTTGTTTGCTTGCTAATTTAGGGAATGATTCATTTTCTTTCCTAGGATTTCCCTAATTATAGGCTCATTTTGTGAGGTGTCAGAGGAGACCACCTTGGTAGGAGATTCTTGAGATTTCTTGGATGAAGTGGTCCCGTTAAGCATCCTAAAGAAGGTATTTATAACTGCTGGGACTCGAAGTAACTCGAAAGCTAACAAGCTCAACTTAACCTTCTTGAATTCTTCTACCACATATTCCCATATTTGCTTAATTTCTACCTCAGAGGATTTATCCTGAGAGGAGCTAGTGGGCTGACCTTGGGTTTGGTTCTGTTTCCTTTTCTTAGTAAAGTATTGGGTGGGCACGTGAGGGTAACCTAGATTATTATTGACATTTGGGTCAGGCAGAGTGCTGAAGTTATTGGGAGGAGTAGAGGTCATAAAAGGGCCACCTACTTGTCTGTTTCTCAGATTGTAAGGAGTTTCCCTTTGATGAAACATTTGTACTTCATCCTCATGGGGCTCTTCCTCATCCACTGGACCATTATCTACTGAATCAAAGAGTTGGGATAATGGGCTTTCGTTGCTTGCATCTTTTGCTTCTTCATCCTTTAGGGAAGCAGTATCCTTCTCAAGCATGTTGCTCTCACTTCATGGTAAAGGAGATTGATTAACCACAGTACTAAAGAATCATACAGTTTAGACATAACTATGTCTCTACATCTAGCACCATCTACAACATTTTAAACTTCTACTTCAAAAATCTCTACTACAGTTTGAAATTCTAGGCAATCTAATTTGGAATGCCTGCTTGTTTTATGGATGTGAAACCACCCAAATTAGGCTTCCTCTACCAAGTATGCTCCACTTGTCATCTTATCAGCATTAGTTGGTTAATCAAGAGGTGTGGGAACACCTCTATTGTCTGGCCTCATGTTCCATGTGCAATTATTTCTTTGTGTGGATCTTCTTTCAAAGCCTTGGCCTAAATTTTGGCCTCTCATAATTTTGTTTGGAGGAAGTGCCTGAATCACACTTATCATGGTTATCTTGATTGAGATTAGCTTGTATACTCCTCTAAGAAGCTTGTAGTTGGTTATTTTGGTTCCTCAAGTGCATCATTTCAGTTGACAACTTCTTAACCAGTTTGGTCAACTCATCAATCCGATCTTTCTCTACATTATTTTGGTTGTGAGATTGAACTCTAAAGGTAGACCAATTGTACCATTGGTTAATTCTGCTGAACAAGTGGGAACTCAAAGATCTGTAGGTATGTAGGTATTTTGGGCTGCTGGGAGTAAGCTTGTTGTTGTTGTGATTGTAGGTAATGAGGCACTACAGGTGCTTGGTTCAATGGCTACCCTAGATGAGGCACTATCGGCAGTTGTGGAACTTGAAGCAACATTGGTATTTGATGGGCCAAGGCATGGGTAAGTCCTTGGATCTGCATTGGATGGGAAACTAGTCCCAAGGAGGGAAACAAACCTATAATGTGTTGTCCCAAATTAGTGATTTTTGTGACTGCTTCTGCATATGCATCCACCAACCTCATCGGCGGTGGGAAAATTCTCTTTACCAGTGCAGATGTGAGGTTGTCCAAGGCAGCATAGTAGACCAATCTAGCTTCAATCGCATAGGGTGGTTGTAACTTCATGTAAGGTCAATGAAATCAGTCATTGAAGGAACTAATTGGCTCATTTACCTCCCTTTAAATGTACATGAACTGCTGATATAACTCAGAGGGGCTGACCGGGATCTTGAATTTCTATAAGAAAGTGTCCTTTAATTGATCCCAAGTGGTGATGGATCCTGTTGGTAGATAGATGTACCAATAAAATGTTTCTTCCCCCAAGGAGTAGGGAAAGAGCCTACAAGCCACATCTTCATGTTCTATTTACATATCCTTCAAGGCTGTTTAGAAGATCTTAATTTGTTCTTCAGCTGTCCTTTGCAGATCATGAGGATAGAACTTAGTGCAGAAGCCTTCCAGATCCTTCAACATATCATGGTAACCATTGAAGGACAGAGGAGATGGGTTATTACCCAACCAAGAAATGATGGGAGGCAGAGGTTGTACTAGCTATGCTACAGTAACTTGTGGTTGAAGAGGTGCAATAGTAGCTGAGGCATCACCTTGGAGGTGATGTGCAAAGGTAGGGACAACACCCTGTCCATGGGGAATGGAGGGTGAGAAGGTTGCATGAGGTGAATGGAAAGATGGAAGTACTACCAAGAGCAAGTAGAGGAGTGGTATGGATGGGTGGAAGGAGATGAAGCAGATGGAGGGGTTGGGGGTCGAGTGGATGGGGGCTGAAATGGATGCTTTCCCTTTCTTAGCTCTCTTAGCCTTGGTAGGTTGTGGTAGCTCTTGAAAGTCCCCTTTGTATGGTGTGGATCTTAAAACTCTATGGAACTTCTGAGGGGAGAAGGAACCAATTCGATCCAACTTAGCAGGGAGGCCCTCCTTCTAGTGCTAGTTTTGTTGATGGGTATTTTTGCACTTCTCAACATAGGCAACACACAAGTTCACTGCCTCTTTTGATAGGTAAAAATTTGCAATCAAGTTCCAAATTACTACCCCAAGGTCTCTTAGGTGTCAGGTCATGACTTACAAAAACAACTCAGTTGATTGATGTGATTTGCTGGTAATCACAAAGGGAATTTATGGTTCACTAGGTCTAGAAGGGATTGAATCTTCAAATGGAGTTTTATGAAATTCTGGAAGTGAAGTGCAATTGCTGCAAGTTCAATAAGTAGTCTAAAACTCCATGTTTAACATTAGGTTTGGCTCTACAATGATGCTGAAACTTCACCTTAACTTCAATTTCAAAGAAAATTCAAAAGGGAAAAGGGATAGAAGAGTTCCTAAACTTGCAACTAATGTTGAACAGTAACAATGGAGGATGCTACAGTGGAAAAACTTCCCAAAACTAAGTTCCACTTAACCAAAATAGCTAATAGTCTCATGAAACTAGTGCTATCTTCTAACATTTGCAAATTTTCAATTATCTATTCATCATGAAGCATAAACAATAGATGAATTTGAAGTGCAACAAAAGTTAATATTTAGAGTAGCTTTACACTGTTGTTCATCATCAACAAACAACAAAAAACATGAGCATGAAAGGCATCAAAACCATAAAATTCTTCACTATCAATTTGCAACATAAAACTAACAACTAAGAGTAACTTAAAACTTAGAACAACAAAGCTAAAATATAATTTTGAGGAGAAGAATCATGCACACATTTGAAGAAACACAAGAATCCACCAAAACAATGCAATTCTCATTAAATTTCTGCAACATGTCTTTACACAACTCAACTCTCTCTTTTAAAATGAGAGGAGACCCCTATTTATATTTTTCCAAAAGTGAAATGAATGGCCAGGATTTACTTTCATTGTGTGGGCAAGATTAATTTTACATTAGGGTTTCACCTACCCCCAAAAATTTAACATTATAAAATACACTTTTGTCGTTTCTCTATTTTGTCCTCTAGTGGCTCTAACACTGTAGCAATTTTATCTTCTAGTGACTGCCTTCTCTTTCTAGCTATACTATCAGAATCTCATCATCAATCACTAGCTTCCCTGCATTCTTCTGAAGGGTGGCATACTCCACAAATTTTCCAATCAATGCTTGGAGCTTATCCCACTCCATGATGTTGGATTAGAGGATCTGAAAGGTCAACCTTTTGAATCTTCCTGTGATTTTTTCCCAATGCTTGGTGCATCTAGGCATGGCCTTCATGACTTGCTTGAACTGTGTAAATGCTCTTATAGTGAAGTCCATGAAATCTAGTGTCAGTGCATCTGTAACCCCTTGCTCCATCTTCTTGTGGAAGAAAGGCTTGAGTTTCTCTGGATCTAACTCTATGGTGGGCATGTCATAATTGGTCATTGTTTTAAGGTAGTCCTAACTATCAGTCCTATGCTCCATAACCGATTCAAGGTCGAGCTCAATCTCATGCAATACCCTTTCCAAGACTTCCCTTTTGTGATCCAAGCCCATTTTTCAGGTCTTTACTAGCCAGTGATCATCTTTGAGGAGAGCCCCAATTCATTTTCCCATGTCTTCTCAGACATCTTAAGAATGGCATCGAGCTTAGGATATGTGATCCTATACAGCTCGGTGAATCTATGATACATTTCCTTCGTGGCTTCCATCTGCTTTTGCAAATCTCAGAATTTGGCAGATGCCCATGTCACCATTGTAGATCACTCGTTGGAACTAATTTGTTGTGGCTTTGGTCCAATTCTTCATTTTCTCCATTCTATTGATCTCTTTTTGGGAGAGAAGAGGAGGTGCAAATGATGTTGTGGGAGCCTTTTCCTCTAGGGATGTCCATTATTGGATGTAGGCAGTGAGGTCCACCACTTGTGCTTTTAGTTCCTCTTTAGAAGACTGATCCTTGTTCATTTGCTGCATAATTTTTTCCACCAACCCTTGGAGCTCATCGATCTTTTGCTCTCTGGTTGCTGGGTCCAAGTTGATTGTCGAGATAGTGTATCTAGTTCCTACATCCTTATCCATCAAAATGGTGTCAATTTGCATTGTTCTTGATCTAGAGGGATCAACTATGATATGAGAGTAGACTCTAGGCTTTTTCTCCTTCCTTGTCTTTGTCTGTGCTCTTGCTAGTATTGCTTTAAGTCTAGCCTTTGGATAAACAACCACTGGAGTCTTATTTTGTAGTTGCCTCTCCAGCCAATTGAGCACCTTGGTTTTCCTTTTATGTGATTCATGATCACCTTCCACTCTTTGTTCATGTTGAGGCCGTTCTTCTTTATGGACTGGGGCCTCTTGATCTATTCTCTCTTCTTCATGCGAGTCCTCAATCTGTATAGCCTTTTCCTGGTCTGACTTGGGAGAGGCTATGTTTTCTTCAGTGATATCTTCCTTTTGGGATCCTTTCCATTCTTCTTGCTCGAGCTCAACATGATGCTTAGGCTCAAGGCTCTTCCTAGGTGCATCTTCTTCTTCTTTATCTTGTTCTTTCTCTTCTTCTTCCTTTTCAAGAGGCACTTATTCTTCTTAGATGGGGCCCTTGCCTTGGCCAGTTAGTAGAGGCTCTTTGAGTATCTCTACATTGACCTCAATATTAGCCTTTTCATTAGAGATTTGCCCTTCTAGATAAGGCTTTTCACTTACATCCTTGAGTTTCTGGGACAACTCTTCTTCCAACTCTTGATCTGAGGTTTCTATTAAATACTTCTCATTAAGAGCCTCAGTATCTTCCTCCAAAGAGTGCGAATTTTCTTCATCAGATGCCACTATGTCTAAGTTTATGTTTAACCCATCCTATGGGTGTTCAAAATAGTCATATTTGAAAGGGTCCTCGAGCTCTTCAACTATACCTTTTGCGGCCTCCCTTTGGAATTTCTCCATCTCTTCAGATATTTTCATTGTAGCCTCCATCTTTGGTGGCTCTATAGGTGGTAGAGGAATGGGTAGGCTAGTGGAAATTTGTGCCATCAAGGCTTAAATTGTAGGATTCATTATTACCATAGAGATCTCAATAGGTATACCTTGCATTTATTTTGCAAAGGCATCTGGCAGGGTGAGAGGGGGCATAGTAGTAGTGGCAACTAGAGGCATTGGAGCAGAGAGAGTGGGTAGTGGAGGAGGGAGTGAGGATGATGAAAATAGGGATGTAATGGCTGAGGAGGAGTCCAGTACCATTACCCGGGCCGTTGGTGAGGTGGAGGTAAGGTGGATTGAAATGTCCATGGTGGGTGGAGATGAAGTAGGCATGGCCTGAGATGCTGGAGGTGGAGAAGTGGCAATGGTAGCAACAACAATGGGAGAAGAGGTGGCAGGTGGTGATCATGGTCACTTGACTTCTTCTTCCCCTTGGTGTTGGGGATCCTCCTTAATTATAGGAATCTCACTTACAAATCCTCCTGTTCTCTTTACTTTCTTTGAAGATTCTCCCTCCACAACCTTCTGTGTGTACACCTTGTGCTTGGGATGGCGGTCAGGTGCATCCTTCCTTTTCTTTGATCTTGTCGCCGAAGGAGATTTAGGTGCCTCTTATGCTGGGGAAGCAATTGTTCCACTACCAGTTTCGCTCTCGAGCTCATCCTCGAGCTCACCATAATTTAGTACAACACCTTACACTTTAAGCCGAGCAATTTGGGCATCTACCCACTGTCTTTTCCAGTTTTAAATTGGTTGTGTTACTATACCAAGGTCATTTACCTCTTCTTCATCCCATTCTATCAATGGCTGTGGCAAGTTGGCCATGGTATTGAACCTCTCATAAAAAATGGTATCATCTTCTACTATTTGGTCGAGCACCATAAATAGATTCATTGATCTCACAAATTGGGTTGTCATTCTCATGTAGTGCCTCACTTGCACCTCCTTATCATCTTGGCAATTGGCCTAGAACTCTTCGACATGTGGCTGATAAGCATATTGTCTTCTGACCCATTTCTTCAATTTTCCATACAGGTCCATTCCCCTTGAGGCTGTGTGGAGATCTAGATTGTATTCTACCAACTCCTCCGAATATTCCACACATTGAGCAATGAGACATGCATACATTCGTTGTCCAAAGGTCAGGGGATATAGGATCCTCATTCTATGTTTGTCACTTAGTAGGGCATGGGAATTTTGTAATTGTTGAGAGCCCTCCAACAAGATCATGTGGTCGTTGGGATATTGTGGCAACTTGTGGGCCTATAAAAGAACCCTTCTGTTATGATGTATATAAATTTTTGGAACTATATGAACAAATACCCAAACTGTTGGATGAAGGCTCTTCCACTATGCAAGACTCTTCTCTCAAAGTCTCCACCAAGGAGTCTAATGATGTTATGAATGAAGGAATCATTTACGTTTTGATATTTTCTCTTGAAGTTTCTGTATTGTAGTAGAGGGTAGCAGTTGTATACTTTGAGGTCTCCTTTTCTTGGTTCTAGGTTATTTGCAACAAAGAGGCCCTTGTACGAGAACTACTCTTCTAGGAGGTACACCAGGTACAAATTCATGTAGAACTTGGAAATTTTATTCATAGCCATAAGCTGATTATGCATGTTGTCACTGATGATCTTTGTCCAATGGAACTTTATTTCACCTCAGATGATCTCATCGATGAAGTAGAACATCCACTCTTCAAAGAAGGCAACAGTGGGGAGGCCCATTACCCTACTCATTAGAGTGACCAAGTCATGATACTCCTTGTGGAAGTCACTTCTAAACAGTTCTTGTGGCACCTTAGCAGCACTGCCCCTCTTTTCCTTCAACCAATGTTGGTTGATTAGTTTCTTGTGGACTATTTTGCCTATGGATCTATCAGAAAAATCTGTTAGCACTCTGCCATCATGATCAATGATTTTTCTGCTATTATGGTAACATTCCCTGTATACCATCACTAATTCTAGAGCAATGAGTGCAGGTGGAAAGCCAAATGCCTTGGTGAGACCACTCATTCTAATTTTTCGTGCATTTTTTAGTTGTAGGGAAAATCATTACCCTTCGCTGAAATTCATCTATATCCACATGCCCAAGGTTGGTGTCTGACACAGAATCCCAGGTGGAAGTGATTTTGGAGGTGCACTCCACCCCATAGAATTGGTACTTCATCTGATCCTTCTCTTCCTTTCCTCTCAGTAGGTGTGCAGGTTTCTTTCCCTTCTCTTTTTCAGTAGACTTCCCCGATGGACCTATAACAGATTCCATAAATCTTGCGTGCAAAGACATAGTAAGTGCATTCATATAAAAATTAGGGAAGTGTTAGTCAAATCCTATAAAATGAGGGTTATTCATCACTAGGATATCATAAAATTCATCAAAATTCATCATTCAAAGCTTGTTTGGATCAAATACAAGAATGCAGGCATAGGGATGCAGGTTTCCTTGGGTTGGAAGCCATTAGGAGTGATCAGGAGTAGGACTACACCAAGGTCACGACAACCCACAGATGACCGTCTTCAGTCAAAGTTCCACAATAAGGATTTGGTGGTCAAAGTCTTCAAAAGATCAATTGGCACGTGGGAAAATCAGTTATAAGGTCCTTGGAGTCATCTGATTAATCATCTTGTCTATGCAGGCTCAGGGCATGCAAAAGCTAGAGTCTGGAAGGACATTTCAGACTTCGCCATTAAGCAACAACGAACAAGGAATGGAGACCCACACGAGGAGTTCTGCAGTACAGGACCCAGAAGTGGTCAATTTGGCATGAATTAACTTCCTATTTTTTGGTCACTTTGAGGCATATAGGTGGGATTCATCAGGAAACCATTGTGTGATTGCTGTTTAGGAATGACGCTGGAGAGATGGTGGTCCACATACTATGGTCCGCAATGATGAGCCCACAAGATACTTAAATTTGGCCACTTTGTTTCAAACAAGCTCGAATGGTGGTAGTGAACGCAAAATATGTAGCACGGGTGGAAGGGACAACACCACTGTTAGACAACGACGATCGTGTGATGATGGGTTGTAGATGACAACCTGCAAGGAATGACCTGCATGGCCACCAAACTTTTTTTTTCTTTGAAGTATTGGAGGGAAGTGATCTAGGCGAAGTTTGCAGTGCAGGAAGATGGGGTTGCTTGGATGTTTAGAGCGGCAAAGGAGGCAGGGTAGTCCGCAGACGAACCTTCATAGGGATTAGTCTACATGAAGGGTTTTGCATTAGTGTTTTCGTCTGTGAACTAGGATTGATGACAAAGGCTACAAAGTTTGCAATGCAGGAGGAAGCGATGGCCTATCCGCTAAAAAATGACATCCATGGGTCGACAGTTTGCAAATGGATTCCCATAAGGAATGACGTGCAGGGAATGACATAACAACTTTGAATCAGATGAAAGTGGCTTGGGTGGGGCCTGTAATGTGGGAGGCTAGCAAGGGGAAGCCGTTTGTTAGAGGCATTAAGGTGACGACTGCCTGTAAGGGTGGACCCACAAGGATTTCAAACTTAGATTTTGCGTTAAATATTTTGACACTTTGTGCTTCAACTAGGACGACAATGAGGATGCTGCGAGCCACAGAGGGGTCGGTGCTTTGCGAAGAACCTTGCTGATGAGGCAAGGTTTCATATTGACTTAAAGGGATCCGTTCAAATGTTTTAATTAAGTTTTAAATAATTTTGGGTGTGGAATTAGCAGCTAGTACAACTTCCGGATGGAGTTAAGGCCTTTCCTTAAGATTTTACAATTAATTTAAAATCCTTACTCACAAAAAGATGTGTTTTAAGTGGCTGACAACGGACTCACTTGCAAATCACGAGGAAATTTGATGGGAATCTAGATTCTGGGTTGAGTAGGTGTAATGCAGGGACATTGGCTTCGTTCACTATTCTCTCTCCAACAAATCCAAATTTTTGAGTGTGAAAATGATAGATCAGAGTGCCTATTTATAGTCAAAATCTCATTTATGACCACTAATAAATGTAGGTATGACAATCGATGAAATTTTTGGGTGTAGGATTTGATGAACCGATGGTGGGAAGTGCAAAACCTGCACTGTGGAAAGACCCCAAGGCTTCACCGTTAACAAGTGGTTGAGAGATAACAACAAGGAAGGTTGTGGGACCCACCATGCAGCAGACACCCTAGGTTGGCCATAGTTTGAACAACGAATAGATGATGATGTTGTGCAAGGGGAAGCCCACAACTGCAGACCTATAGGACTTGGAGGACATCAGGGTGAAAGGCTAAGGGAAGTCCACATGAGAACTTTCATAGGGGCCAAAGACTTAGAAAATTTTAAGGTGGTGAATTTTGGTCAACTAAGGAATGATGACTTTAAGGCTCTTGACCACTTTGAGCTCAATATTAGGGGCACACAAAATGAGGTGAAGGAAAAAAGTGATTTGGCAAAGGCGAAAAGAGAGAGAGGGTCCCCATTTCGAACGGTGCATGTGTGCTATAGGCACAATAGATTGCTCAGTCCAATGAAGTTGGGATTCATTATTCAAAGGTATGTTGCATCATGAGATGTTGGAAGAAACAAAAGCTTTATACAAAAAATGAAAATGAGGAAAATAGAGCCACTATAATAGAAGCAATTATCAAATTTATTGTCACAAGAAAGGTAGATATGGAGAACATTAGGAAGAAAGTTCTTGATGTTGTGTAGAAACTCCTATTAGAAGAAGAAAAGAAGCCAAAGAAAGGGAAGAGAAGATCATAATAGATGCTATGGAGAAAGTTGGATTTTCTCTATATAATGCCGACAAGGCCACACTAGCCCAAGTACTCAGTGAAAAATTTAAATCAAAATGAAGGATCACACTTCTAATGGGAAGAGATCAAGATCAAATTAAGAAAATGTAGAAGGAAATAGAAGAAAAAAGTTACTGATATTACATAGAAGCATGAGATGATTCCCATTGCCTCTACCAACAAGGGACAAGATCCAATAAATGAAAACATAGGTGCTACTGATACAAAAAAAAATTCCTAACAATGTTCCTCTAGATACAAATGAACTAATGCAAGAAAATGCTAAAGATGAGAATATCATTGAGATTAGAGAGAAAATCACAAAGGATGAAATTTTTATTCCTCCGATATCTTAGGTGACTACAAATCAAAGCCACCTCGAAACATCTGTTCCTCCGATAGATACAGATCAAAACACTCGTGAAGGTGAGAAGCATGATACAATGAATTATCAAAGGCATGAGGATGAAAATAATATGGAGAGAGAAAATGATGGTGAGAAGGAAGGAGAAGATGATAAAAATGAAGGTAATGAACAAGAAAAGAAGGAAAAGGATGGAGATGAAGACAAAGATAAAGAGAAGATCTCTGGTGAAAAAGAAGAAAAGGAAAAAGAAGAAGTTTCAGATACCAGAAAGAATGAAGAAGTAGAGAAGTTTGAGGGTTTACCTAAGCCCTCCGGTGAATCCTCCTCTGGTAATCCTTTAGAAGGTTTTCTATCTAGACACTTAAAGTTTCATCTAGTTGTTTCTTCTCAACTATTGTAGTTTCCCATGTAGTAGGGTAGTGTTGATTTAGACAAGATACCTCCTATACAAAAATTGCAACTAAGTGATGTGTTTAATGCATCAGCAAGAAAAGAAATCATTGAAACATATCAAAAAAGTAGTGAATTAATAGATGAGGCCATAAAGGCATTATAGGAGATCATTCCTGTAGCTAATGTTGATACATCTTTGCCCGTGGTGGAAAATTTCAACTTTTTATTTGATTCCTTTAAGGAATATGCCTCCGAATTAAAAAATCAAGCAAAAAAAGAGGTTGAATCAAGGATTAAAGAGAAGAAGTTGATGGACATCACAAAAATGTGCATCTACACATACAAAAGTTGAAGAATTCTTGAAGGAAGTACTAGTCTACGAGGGTGATACAAAAACACTATTTTTGTATTGCATGAAGTGGTTGGATGCTACACAAGGGATAAAAGATGAAATGGACTCAATTGAGTCCCTAATAGCCAATGCATCAAAAGCTTATGATCTGATATTGGATAGACATGATAAAACTTGGACTACTATAGTGGACTTGCATGATAGATTCTTCACTTTGTAGACCCAGAAGGAAGAGATTATCAAGTAGCTTGTGAAGCTAAGGGACTTGGTAAAAATAGAGAACAAATCAATCTCAAGTGCCCTTGCCAGTTTCAATAGATTTTCAAAGATAATTCTTACCCCCAATACTATAGAAGAAGGAGATGAAATATTGATAGAGCTTGAGTCTCCAAATAGAATGCTTGTAGTAGCGAATAAGAGATGGGAAGAAGGAAAATATGCTTGGCAAGCTATTCTTCAAAAGCTTCAAGGGTCAAAATATTTGGGTTGACCATTTCTATTTCTATATATCTTTTTTAGTTTTTCATGTTTTCAGATTAATTGTACTTATGCAGATATATTAGGAGTTTTTGGTTATCTTCCTAAGGGGGAGATGGTAAAGTTTATACATATGCCTTGAGTGGAGCACCCTTTTCCCTTTATGTCAAAGGGGGAGAGATACTTGTGGAGAAATGTAATGTGTTGTTTTGGCACATGTTTCCATCAATGAAAAAGGGGGAGATTGCTGAAAGAATGAAGAAGGTTGTCATTAAAGAGTTGTCATTGATGCCAACACTACATGATGGAAGTTTACAAAAAAGTTATTTTGTAAAGTTTTTGGTTAAGTGTCTACACTGGTATTTTTAGCACATAATTCCCTCTAGTATTTTGTCTCACATTTGTTCACCTTTTCTGATCTATTTATGTGGTTCTAGTATATTGTTCATGGCTATCACTAGCATCTTACTTTAGTATTTCAGTTGTTTTGGATAAGTGGTTCAAAAGTTGCAAGTAACAGAAGTTTGAAAGATATGGTTTACACAATTTTTCTATGTACTGGCCATTACCTAACTGGTCCACATTTCTCCAGGGATTTGAGTCAGACATTATAGTTTTGGGAGAATTTTTTGAGGTGTCAGTACATTGTATCTTCCAGTTGTCATGACATTTTTTGGTCCTTGTATCCTATGGTGATGATCAGTTGGAGTATCTTTACTTTTTGGTTCTATGCTTGGTTGACTTGATATATGCAAAGTTTTGTGAAGATTAAATATATGATGTGAATGGAAAAGGAAGTTGTTATAGGTCCATGCCAACCTATATTGCTTGTGCTTTGGGCATGAAGGAAATTTTGGTTTGATTTGGGTTCCAAAAAGGCACGTTTTACATTATTTTGGGGATACATCTAATTAGGCCAACCTAATTAATGTTTGCAATGGAATTTACTATATTTCCAAGGTTGATTTGAGTTGATAGAAAGAGAATCCAATAGATACATGATTTGAATGAAGTGATGTGAATTTTTGCAGTATTATGTGAATTTAAGTTGTGAGTGTTGAGAAAAGGTGTGTGAATACAAAGCTAAGTAGAGACTTTAAAATTTGAGTTGATTCAAGCATATTATGGGCTTTAAAGGAATTGAATCCAAGATTCATTTCTCTCAGTTCAAATTATGGCTGTGAGGCCACCTCTTTATATTTTTTTCTCTGTGAACAGTGAGCTCACTTGGACAATGAGTCCTCCTAGTAGTGAGCCTTTCTGTAATATCTTATAATTGGTTATAACATATTGTGAGTTAATCCTCACCATGTTTTTCCCTGCCTTGGTTTTTCAGTGTAAAAAACATTCTGGTGTTTATGTGTTGTGTGTGTGTTATGGATTGTTTATGCTTTCATTCCTCATAATTGTTAAGTATTCTTTGAGAAGTGGGTGGTTATTAATTGGATGGTTTAATAGAATACTGATTCACCCCCCTCTCAATATTCCATGTGTTCAACAAACCCTTGCTAGTCCCTTCGGGACCCCATCCTTTTGGAATGAAATATCATATTGAACCTTGATCTTTGCAAATTTTCTCACATAAATCTAGGAGCCTTTATGCCAAAAAATATTATTTGGGATGATCCTTCTTTAATCCCAGAGTATGCGCAAGAGTTATTATTAAATGATGAAAAAGTAATTTAATATTGAGTTCGAGCTAAACTCCTCTTCAACTCAAATTGACAACTAGCATAGATTGCATTTATGGCAATATTTTCATCTCACCCAATATTTTCATAACATACCTCAACTTTTGATTGTGCATTTATTTAGGTGCTTCTATAGAATTCCTAGTTTTGCTCTATCTGGAGTGAATGTAGTTATGGGAGGTGACCTTGTCCAAGAAGCGCCCATCTCCAGTGATGTATAGAATATTGATAGGACATCTAACTATCCTTTAATGAGGAAAGTTGGCCAACTATGTTGAAGGCATGATGGGGCATGATCCCAATATTTCTATGGAATTCACCAATTCCTAGAAAGATGGAAATGTTACTATTGGGAAGATATCCTTCTTTGTTAGTATGGAGATCATTACAAAGGTCATCGAATTCACTCTCAAAGGGACTTGTATCCCTAGGAAGCCGTAAGGCCATTATCAAAAAGAGATGGAGAGGTTTACGAAGAAAGGGGAAAAGATCAATAGGCTAAAAAAATGGGTTTAGTAGAGATGACCTCTTGGGTGTTTGGAGAAAAATGGTAGAGGTTCTTATGCATTATTTTACCTTGGAAGGTAGGTTTAAATGTTTCCATGCCCACCTATTTCCAATGCTAAATCATTTCTGTTACAATGTTAAAATGAACTTTGTGTTCTAGATTATGTCTTCCCTAGAGTAGTTTTCTAACCTATCATCCAAGATAAAGAGAAGAATTCACCCCTCCACCAAGGGTTGATTTATATATTGTTCCATTTTCAGGTGGTCCTTTCCCCAACCTTGGCCTTTGATAAGAAAATATCTTGTGATTCATGACTCTATTAAACCCTTGGAGGGTCCTCCCTCTACCCTTGGCCTAAATTCAACATCATCCTCCTCTCAAAGAGTTACCAAGGCTAAGGGTAAATCCCCTACTATTGAGGTCCCTACCCTAGGCTCTTAAAAAAGTGTTTCTTTTTTTGATCCTACTTAAATTTCCAGTTCTGATACTGATAATTTAAATGTTGAATCCTGGAACCCCAACCTGGATGGCTCCCTTGCTGGTTTCCCTATTTGTGTTAACTCATCAAATGTCTCCAAATCCACTTTGTCCAATAACCCTCCTAGCTCCCTGGTTCCCCTACTCTCTACACCAGTTTGGATAATGCCCCTGAAGAACCCCAATTGGATGATACTATTTATGCCAATTGTGCCCCCCTAAAACTTAAAATCAATGATTTGACGAAGGCTATGAATGTTCAAAATGACATTCTCAAATGGCGTCTTGCTTAGCTTATCATGACCAAGGATAAATTCAAATTTTGGAGGAGAGGGTGCTTAATTAGAAGGAGACCTGGCTCTGTGAGGTAGTTGATGAAGGACATTGGGCCCTCTTGTCTTCCCTTTCCAAGTTTTTTGACAAGTGGGCCAACTAGAAAAATGAAGTTGATGAGCTTAGGGTTGTGGTTGGTACTATGGAAGAGAGGGAGAAGCTGTAGGAGGAGGTGGAAACTATGCATAGTAATTAGGATAAAACCCTCAAGTGCTTACAGGAAATTGTGGACTATATCAAGGAAATAATTACGAACATCACAATCACCATTCATGTGTTCCAACTTAGGAGCTCCGCAAGAACCATGGAAAAAGAGCTGGTGATGACTATCAAAAATATTTTCACTCGAACACGAAGAGTAAGAAGGGGGCAGTTCTTCTTCACCCAATACTCAAAAGGATCAATTGGTGCATAAGAAGACCCTATTCTTTGAAGAAAAACTTCAATTTTTGGAAAATGAATGGTAGAGCATTAGTGGCCTTAAGCTATTGGGTGACTAGTAGTTGGTTTGGTCCCTAACTAGTTCTCCTCTATGTTTTATTCTTTCTTGCTTCTGATGGTCTTTATATAAATGTTTCTTTTTTACTTTCTAGGTGTCTCATGTCTTTTGAGCCCCCATTCTTGGCCTCTATGGTCATTTTTTAAATGGGTATGGGCCCTTCCCAACTTTAATGTAATCAAAACATTACAAATTTTTAGATTTAGCAATAATCTCTGCAATCTATGCTACAAATCTTTAGATTCAACAATGATCTTTACAATCAATACTACCACTTTTCAAATTCAACAATGATCTATGATCAATACTACAAAAATTTAGATTCAACAATGATATATGTGATCAATGTTATAAATTTTAGATTCAACAATGCTATTTGTGATCAATGCTATAACCTTTTAGATTTAATAATGATCTCTACAGTCAATTCTACAACTTGTTAGATTTATCAACAAGTTTTGCAATCAATGATACAAATTTTTAGATTTAGCAATGATATTTATAATAAATTATACTTATTTCCACATATATAAATACTCCCGCTACAAATCTCACACCTATACATGGATGGAATTCAAGTGACCCTTATAGTGGTAAAGGGTCTATAGATTAAATCTTATGGTTTTTAGGATGATATTTGCCCCTATATATCTTTAATGCTATAATGAAAATTTCTTGTAGAAAGAAAGATGAAAATGTGATAGAATGAACAAAGAAAAGGTTGATCAAAATGGTCAAATTATGAAAATAGGTGTATCCAACATGTTTTTTTGAATAATATATATAATATGTAATTATTTCTTATTGTTAACAATGGTTTTCTTCAAACCTTCATAGCTCCTCAAGGTTGAGCTAGTACAATCATGAACGGTTAATATTGCAAGCTCCATTGTACCATAAAATCCTCATATTCTTTCCAAATTCTTACAAATTTATAGAATTATCAAAATATGATCCTCTCTAGTAAGTTTAGGGCTCCAAAAAATCCAATTTATTTACCCTATTTTTATTTATTATAATATTGTTTAATTTTTGGTAGAAAAAATAATAGTTTATCTTAACACTCCCCATTAATTTTTATCATTAACTGATTTAACATTGCAAATTATGTCTTAGATGTTCACATTTCTCCTTTTCTAGTGTCTTTGTGAATAGGTTTTCCTAACTAATAACATATAGTAAGACAATTATTTCCTTTCAGTCATACAAATGATCATTAGTCACCCAACTAAAGCATTCAAACCTTGCTTGATGATTTTGATATTAAAAGTAGGGGAAGGGACCCTAAATCCATAAGTTTAAGAAAGACTATAGTGTCAAAAAAATTCATCCTTTACATTTTCACACTTAATTTGGGAATAATTAATGATAAGTTGAGTCTAACATTGCCTTGGTCTAGTGTTGTAATGTGCTTTACACATTCA